>CAKAOI010051506.1:0-42573 GCA_916701655.1 Sebastiscus albofasciatus | reverse complement strand
GTCACATCACAAAACCACACATTTATTTATTTAAATGGACAACATTGTGATCCTAATCAGATCTCCTTCAGGGGTCAAAATGTTGTCTGTTTAAATAAATGGGTGGTTTGGAGTCAGTATGCAGGCGTTACTCTTTTCATCATCGCTGTTTTCCAATACCTCTGCATCTACATGTGATGTGTGTACAATAGGTTTATTTCTCACAGAAGACATGACATTTCATACTATGGAAAATGAATGAATGATGGCTGAATTACATTTAGCAGCTTCAGTTTCAGGGTCCTGGTCCTTGTATTGGTGTCACCTGGCTCACTATCATGACTTACTGGGACACTTCAATAGAACAGACCCATCATTACTCTTATTAGTAACACCTGTCTTACTGTTACCCTCCCTCTAGCCACTTAACAACAGCAGTCGGGTGCAGATATAATCAAACTTCCTTTCAAACAATCATTTTTTCTAATTAAATGGACAAAAAAACGTCGTATTGTGACCCCACACATAGAACCCGCTGTTATAGAACTAGTATGAAGATTAGAAACTCACTTGTGTGCCTGTAAGATCCAGCGCAGCAGGCTTGAGAACGGTGTCAGCTGGTTCTCTGTTAGAAGATTAAGGACGGATTGTTGTTTTTTTGTTAAGCCATTGAGACTCTGATCTCTTTGAAGAACTTGAAAGATTCAGCTTTGTACAGTATGTATTGAATCTACTTGTTGAGTTGGAGATGCTCTTAATGCTCGCAGGATTGCATCACTGCAATTGGAAAAATAAAAAATAAAAATCAAAGTGTAAAACTTTGGTAAGCTGGAGCTTTAACTTATTGTATCGATTTAACTCTTGGCCAACTGAAGTGGAAGACTACACTGTCTACTGGGAGAGTATTAAGATCAGCCTCCTCGTACACTAAATCTTACATCTGTGCACATCAGGTGTCTCTGAGCTCCTGATCAAGTGAAATTTTGAATTCCCTTTCACTAACCAATGATTGGCTGTAGGCTTACCGACATATTTCATCACTTCTCAATGGTCGACTTAAGTTGTACAACCACAAACACAGACACTCATTAGAGGTTTTACAAAAAATAAACAGACTTGCTGAAGCAGGTTGTGGATAAAGCACCGAAACAGGATGATAGAGAGTGATGGGTGCTTCTTTTACATCTGATAACAGAGGCGGTGTGGAGCATGGAAGGCACTCAGGGTAGAAATATGTCAAAACTACAATCCTGCATGACGTCCTCCTGGAATCAGGCCTATAAATGAAATAAGGATGTATGGAACGTTTTAATCTGTATTCTGTCTGTTCCTCTCCTGTCAAACCAGTTGAATTTCAGGAGCAGGACAACGCCTCAACCGTGCCACTTCCCGTATTACCTATAAATACCTGTCTAACCCAGTCCTCCTGTTCCACTCTCGTATTCTGCACCTCTCCCTCCCTCCCCATTCTTCTCTCCTAATCTCTTCGTCTCTTCTTCGTCCTGCCCGGCTCCTACGGCCGATCCTCGATCGAAGCTTCTCAAACCGCATCCGACTAAGTGGACAAACCACAAGGATCATCTGTGTTATCCTTCAATAAATTTGTTAAATTGCACCTTGTTGATGTCGTGGTCCTTGCTAGTGAAAATACAGATTTGCTATAACCAAACTATGTTTAATTTCGTACTGTATGTGCATGCATATAGCCATGTTAAATGGTGGGTCTTTATGACGTCATGTAAAGAGGATTTCTGATTTCTGACAGAAAGGACAAAAAGCGTAAAAAGATAATTGTTTATTTTGGTTCTTCCCCACCAGTAGTTTATCCACAATCAGACTGAAAGAAAATATAGACTAAGGTACACGAAATGCGGGGATTTTTAATATATACCACAATTAATTTGATGGAGACAGCATTATGTGCATACTTTAAAGACTAATGCCAATATGATGACCACTGACTTCAAGGGAATAATCCCATGTTTGGGATCGGGTTGGATTATTTACGACTGCAGGACGAGGGTCTGGGGAAACTTGTTAGTGAGCACAAACAAAACACAAAACCAAATCACTTATCCATAGAACAAAACAATAAATGGTTTCACCCACCACTTCCAATGACAAAATTCAGTTTGGATGCAGGAATGGATCGTGCCCATTTGCTAGAGATAACACTCAAAACAATCTTTACCATGACCAACTCACAAAGCTCCGTAGTTGTTTATCATCTAGGGTGTATATATATATAGATATATGTATATATCTATATATATGTATATATCTATATATAGGTACACACACGTAATTAAAATACAATAAAGTTATTAAAGTGCTTTCTACTGACTCAAACACACAATCTCTGAGAGAATGGTATTGATGCAGTATGTTTGAGAGTTAAAAATCACTTGTTTTCTGATTAGCTGTGTTCCTCAGTGCGTAAGGGATAGAGACCAACAGATGTAAGGCATGATTGCGATCAAATGGGTAGCTGAGAGAGCACATCTGTGTCATAGAGTCAGATGTAACCAATTCAGGGGTTGTCAAACGTGACGCCAACCATCTGTCAAGTTCATAATACACCTGTGAACTATCGTAGCAGATAGAATTTCTGTGTCAGAAATGTGTTGTGTACACTAAAGGGATATTCTTCTACCTGCACCGTTTCTCCTCCTTGTTAGACACTGCTGATCAGACCAGAAACTGTTTCTGATTCAACTTTTAAGACATATTTAACAGAATACAGCCTATAGTATACATGATTAATTTAATGGAACTCCAAGTGTTCAGACTTGGGAGGAAAATCCAAAAATGATGGACGTTCAACGGTTAGTTTTAATGAAATATCTTTTTTTTTTTTTTTTTTTAAAGGTGCGTAATGTGTCAACATCACTCAAAACCATTTATGAACTCATGAATGGCCCTGCCTCCCCCTTAAAGACCAGATGGCGTTGAAAAACAAAATGTCTGGATAAAAGCTGGTTAATAAGGACAAGAGATACTAGTTGGTACCATGGAGGTAAACTTCTCCGGTACTCGTTCCACATCATCTGAAGAACTGGCATGACGTTCACAAAGCACCACTTTCTGTTTTACAGGACACAGTCATCATCTTGCAGCATTTCAGCTGAGTGGGTATAAAAATATAGACATTTGAGACCCTGAATATATGTTCATATGTGATTTTTCTGCAACAAAACAAAACAACAATTTACAGCTGTCCCACTCAGTGTGCACACTGTCTGTTTTTTTTAGACTTCACCCCCCATCTAAAATGTGTTCTTGCATTAACCCCTGGGGGAGAGGGTTTACACCCATTACAACACAGAACACAGAACGGCAATTATATTGTTGTCGTCTTCATCAACAGCATACATCCGTCATTTCTTTGTTAATACACTAAAATTACCTCTGGGTGTGTGACACAGATTTACTCGGGGAAAGGGGAGTGTGTTTGTGTGTGCGATGGCATTACATCAACATGTCTTTGTGATGCCTGGCTATGTGCTGGCTCTTCTCCGAAGGCCTCCTAAAGCCCTTGGTGCAGTAGTCGCAGCGGTGGGGGTAGTCCTTGGTGTGAATGGAGATGACATGGCGTTTGAAGCCAGAAGCGTCCGTACTGTTATACTCACAATACTGGCACTGATAAACCTTTCTACCACTGTGTGTCTTCATGTGCTTCTTCAGCTCGGCGGGCTGCCGGAAGCCTCGCCGGCACCGCTTGCACTTAAAGGGGAGGTCCTTCGTGTGCAAGGACAGGATATGGCGACTCAAAGTGAAGGTGTCGGGAGCGTTGAAGTTACAATGCCGGCACTGGTGCACCTTGTTGCCCTTGTGCGTCTCTGCGTGTTTCTTCAGCTCCGAGGGCCTGTGAAAGCCTTTCTCGCACACGTCACACTGGTGGGGGAAGTCCTTGGTGTGAACGGAGATAATGTGCCGTTTCAGGTCACTGGAGTTGGTGCTCTTGTGCTCACAGTGTGGGCACTGGTGGGTCTTGTGGCCCTGCACCATCTCTATGTGACGCTGGAGTTCCCGTGCGTCGGCGTAGGCTTGGGGACAGTGGCTGCACTTGAAGGGCAGATCTGCGCCGTGCTTGCTCTTGATGTGAGTCTTTAGGTTGGACTGATCTGCGCAGCGGAACTCGCAGTGCGGGCAGTGGTAGGGCTTCTCGCCTGTGTGGGTCCGCATGTGTTTCTTCAGCTCCGACGGGTGGCGGAAGCCTTTGGCGCACTCGACGCACACGTGTGCAAAGTTCTTACTGTGCACAGCCAGCAGGTGACGGTTGAGCAGGCCCTGCTCGGCCGTCTCGTAGTCGCAGTACTTGCAGTGATGCAGTTTGGGCTCCCGGTCCTTGACGATGAGCTTGTCGGAGCCCAAGGGGCTGGATTCGTGGTAGCGCCGTGCGTACTCGCTGTATTCTGGTGAGCGCTCGTTGTGACTCAGCAGCTTGTGACTCTCCAAGTGGTTGTGGAAACTGATCTTCTTGTTGGTGGTGAAGTCGCAGTCTGTACACTGGTACTTCTTCTTAATCAGGTGGTTCGGGTGGTTCTTCATGTGGCATTTGAGGAAGCCTCTTGAGCGAAACTTCTTTCCACATAGGTGGCAGGGGTAGACAGTCAACGGCATGCCATCTGGTCCGATGATAACAGCTGGAAGAGGTGGTTGAAAACACTGTTAACCTTTTAAAATGGTTAAATTCTTATCATCAAATCATACATATTCCATCATCCAAGGATTTTATGCTGTTCATACCAGTCTGACACTGTCGTATCTCTCCTTTCTTCTTTTTCTTCGCTTTGGGTTTGAGGACACGGTTGGCGGCCAGTCCCTCTCGGATTTGCAAAAATGGTGTAGCTGCTCCGTTCTTCACCCGTTCAATGGTATTACCTGCACAGACAGTTTAGATTTTATTACCAACAGGGTAGAAGACAAAGATGCTCTGTGGCACTGTCATGTTATCAACATGTTATATATCCAAGCTGTGATATTTGCTGTATAAACTGCTTAGACAAAGGCAAAAACATTTTGTTATCGAGTTGGTCATCTAAAAAGAACGCTGACGTAGGTTTGACACCTTCTACTTATTTACAACCACACAAGCTGTCTGACAAGATGGACTAAAAGCTCTTTCACAAAGGAAACATACTGATATCATCATCGTCATCCTCATCACTGTCATCTTCATCATCCTCCTCTTCTTTTGGATGGTTCTTGACTGCCATGTAGACCATCTTGTCACGGCCGACTCCCAGTCTGCCCGATGATGCCGCTTCCAGGTCAGGGTGGCCATTCTGGTAGTCATCCTCTGTTATTACCTCTGTTCCGCCTGGAAAGAGAAAAAAAAAATAAATCCACAATTACTTTCTACATTCAGTTTAACAGGGAAGAATCTACTTGTATTGATGAAATGATTTTGATTATTCTTAAAGTCACTTGCCCAAATCGTCATCTGCTTCAGCTTTGAAAATGTAGACTTTGATGACCTCAGAGTCGTCCTCCTCTTTAGATTCCTTGTCTTCCATCACCTCGGTGCTGATCTCAAGGGGAGTGTCTCCTATGTCCAGCTTCTCCCCCACCTCATCCACTACACACAAATAGTTATCAAAAATTAGCAATGAAACATGGCATTGCATAAGAACATTTATTTATATAAAGTTATCATATGGCAAGCCGTCTTACAGGAGATCATGAGGTAATCCTCAGAGCTGCTTCTTGCATCATCGTCCTCGTCTGTCTGCAGGGGAACGGCCTCAGCTGGCAGCTGTTCATGGATTATGGTCTCCGAGTTGGCCTCCGTCACCATCAAGCCTTCTGACACGAGCTGGTCGTCCAGCGTGTTGTCCGGGTGCTCAGACAGCAGCTCTGCCACAAACACCTGGTCTGGCATGTCGTCGTGGTGGTGGTTTGAGTCCTGGATGAGGCCTGAGGTTAGGACATGATGATGATGATGGTCGTCCAGATCTTCCTCTATTGCGACCTCCGTGCCCAGAATATTGTCAGGCATGATCACGCTGTGTTCTGAGGTCACCATGTCTTCAGTGGTAATTTCATGGGCTTCTACCCCTTGAGACTGCAGACTTTCCACATCTACCTCCAGGCCTTCAACAACCTCCGCTTCTAAACCCTCCACTTCCACCTCTTCCTCGAGGCCCTCAACAACGTGAGCTTCCAGGTCCTCAACGTCTACCTCGGTTTCCAGGCCCTCCACCACGTGCGCCTCCAGACCCTCCACTTCCACCTCCCCATCTAGGTCCTCGACGACATGAGCCTCCAGCTCTACCACGTGTGTCTGTAGCCCGTCAACCACTTCTGCCTCCAGGCCCTCAACATCTGCATGTAAGCTCTCCACCACTTCGGTCTCCAGTTCCTCAACCACCTCAGTCTCCAGGCCGTGAACCACCTCAGTCTCTAAGCCTTCCACCTCCAGCTCGTGCTCCAGGAGGATGCCCTCGTCCGTCATCACATCGGAAAGAAGCATACCCTCGGGCACAGACACCACAATGTGCTCGCCGTCGATGTGAGCCAGACCCCCCATGCCTGCAACTGCAAACACAAGACACGGAGAGGGGTGCATTACAAAGGGTTTCAAACAACAAAATGGCAATTAAAGCTACAACACTGTTTTCTAGCAACTGAAGATATCAGAGCAGCTTGTCAAGTGTTTGCGAAGGCGTATCACCTTCTTGGTATGCTGTGAAAATGTCAGATTGACCATGTAATGTTGCTGTGACTAAATTATTTAGGTAGGCCATGAAGCTAAATGGCATTTGCACTGTCAACTTGACAAGTGTGATACAATAAACCTGATTAGAAAGTGTATGGGGAGGGTCTCTTGTCATGGGAAACAGTAATTACATGATTTTAATAAATTACAGCTTTCATCTTTAAGACCTTTAAGCTTTAGCTTTATTTTCACTTGTGGGGTGTCTTGGATTACATGTTGCATGCTGATATTATTGGTTTTCACCTACCAAAGTCTTGCATGATCATAGCGTGGGGCATCTTCAGCTCCTGAGTGTGTAGCTCCAACACCCCTCCTCCTTGATCCATGTCTTCACTCGGAAGAAAGACTGAAAATGACAAGTGTACACCGCGTTAGCTGTATTCTCACATTTTGTAAGTGTGCATTACTAAAAATGTAAGTGAATGCACCGACTAACAATGCCATACTGGCTATTATTCATTCAATACATACCTTCACATTTGATGACAAAACCCCTTAGAATACAACCAAATGGATGTGTGACGTGCTTCCTTCCATCAAGGTGATCAATCCCTCTGTGACAAAGACAAAACAAACAATTGCAATTGGTATAAATGGATAAATTGAGAGAAAAAAGGTTACCAATTGCATGTCTTGGTGTTTGCAGTCTGAAGAACATTGCTGTACTTAGTGTGTCGGCAGTTTTGTTCATCATCACAAGCTTGCTGGTTCCACCTCTACATGGAGAATTAAGCGAGTAGAATATCTGACAGGATGGTCCGATGCATTGTGGAGCATGCTGTAGACACTATTAATAGGAATATGGTCTACATATGATGGCCTCTTGAAGTTCTACAACCTAAATGACACTCTTTTCCTATGTGCTGCATTCCTGTTCGTACATTTGTTAGAGCGCTATGCCTCTCACTTTAATTATTGGCATAGCGCTGATATTGTTTATTGTATATTGGTAGAGTTTCAATTTTTTCATTCTTATTTTATTCTAACGTTTTTATCTGTTCTTTTGTTATTATACTGTTTATTTGCACCAACAAAACCAAAGCAAATTCCTAGTGTATACCTCCTTGTATTTTTACATCCGGTATATTTTTTTGTACTTTGTACTTTGCACTACTAACTTTTTTACTGCCTTTTTACTAACATGTTTTGCACTATGGAACTGTGATGCTGGTAACTTGAATTTCCCTCAGGATCAATAAAGTTACTATCTATCTATCTATCTATCTATCTTACACGTGGCAATAAACACGATTCCGATTCTGATCATAGAAGACAACAGAAAAGAGGTAACGAGTTAGTTGAGTTAGTTAAGCATAGTCAAAGTGTTGTAAAGACATTACAACACACAACATGGGCTCAGTTTTATAATAAAGGCACTAGTGCCACCACAAATAGTGACTTATGTATGACAAAACATTAAAACACAAGGCAGAAAAACTATGTTTTGCAACCACTAAGGACTTTAATTAATGGCATAGCGCTGATCATAGAAGAGACAACTGAAAAAGAGGTAACAAGTTAGTTAAGCGTGTTGTAAAGACTCAGTTTTATGATAAGGGCACTGGTGCCACCACAAATAATGACTTATGTATGAGAAACTTAGCAGAAAAACTATGTTTTGCAGCCACTAAAGGAGGAGGGCAAGCTTTGTTGTTGACCACTGGCTCCATCCATTGCTTATGGAGAGTACTACAGGCAGGCTTCAACCTGAGGACATAATACAGCCAGACATACACCTGAAGCTGGTTGAGCCTGATGGCTACAAACCCAGCTGAGACAAAGGGCTGTCCTGCTCAGTGTGCAGCCAGGAGGACGAGCTCACAGGCAGCAGCAGCTCTGGTTGCTCTTAACAGATTGCATGTTTTAGAGAGAAGAAACATGAGGGTTCAAAACAAGTCAAATTTGCAATGTCTGCAGCAATCTGTGTAGTGACGTTATGGACTTTCCCCGGATATACATCGTTTTGGGACAGTTTTTTAAAAGTAGTGGACTCTGCACAATAACTACAACATGCTCTGACTTTTATGGCCGCCAATGAAAAGTACCGCAGACGTTATGCAATGCATACTAGCTCGGCTACACCCTCCTTCCTCCTCCACCACCACCTCCACCCTGCCAGAGCTAACTGACTAGCACAGCAAGCTAAGGGCTGTGCCTCCAAAAAACGCCATTTTGTTTAGCATCTCTGCTAACTCAAGTATCTCAACAACCCGTCATATCTACACATTTAAACCTCAACTTCACATAAAAATCACGCTATCCATGAAGCCACAAGCACAAGGAACACACTAAAACACCTTTATATGAGTATATTTAAGTATGTATGCTCTAATCTGCGCGATAATGGCGAGCTAGCATGCTAAGCTAAGCGGAGCTACGATGGTGCCGCAGTCTCTTCCATGTTGTTTCTAGGCGACAGGCTCGACGAGGCCCGCTACGGCCGACTGGGCCCGGGAGTCTGCTTCCCTACGCCCTCCTGGTAGATTCAAAATACTTTTTACCTGATAGCGTCGTCTCCTGACTCTATCGGTGTTTCTGCCCCCACTTCTCAGTTTTGTCTGTTATTGTTTTGGTTTATTTTGGACGGGAAAGCTAAGTGCGGCCTGCTGGTTTAGGATCCCCGGGCACCTCTTTGCTAGGCCTCGGCCAATCAGCGTGCTTCCTGACGAGCATGAGGCAGGGAGGGCGGGGGAGAGGGGGTGAGGAGCAGAGAGACAGAGGGAGACAGAGACAGAGCAGAGAGACAGCAGACAGAGACACAAAGACACAGAGACACAGAGACACATAGGGAGACAATGCGTGGCCTCGTTTATACCGATGATCCCTCTGCTATTTGCGTCATGCATAACAGAGCAGAGTTACTGTTTAACACGGATATACTGTAGTTAATAGGGGACACATCTATGCAGCGTTGTGAGACATATAAAAAGCAAATGTTATTGCATCAACAAATATGTTTTTTTTGCAGACTGAAGAGCTCAGACTTTGTATGCTTGCAGATGAGGCCTGTGGGCCATTTTGTGTCACAAGGGGTGTGGGTATATAGCTCTCATCTGTGATGCGTTTTGGTGTCATGCACCCAGGAAATAGATAATAATAAATAAATATATAATAATAATACTCTTGTGCTGCAGATTGGATTGCAGAGTGACTAATTAGCCATTGTATAATAAAAATAAATAAACATGCACCCAGGAAATAGATAATAATAAATAAATATATAATATAAATAAATAATATGTTGCAGATTGGATTGCAGTGTGACTAATTAGCCATTGTATAATAAAAATAAAAATAAATAAACAGAAAATGCATTTAAATTATTAATAATTTTGGTCATGTACCCAGGAAATAGATAATAATAAATAAATATATCATATAAATAAATAAATAATAATACTCTTGTGCTGCAGATTGGATTGCAGTGTGACTAATTAGCATTGTACAAGACAAATAAATAAACATGCACCCAGGAAATAGATCATAATAAATAAATATATAATATAAATAAATAATATGTTGCAGATTGGATTGCAGTGTGACTAATTAGCATTATATAATACAAATAAATAAACATGCACCAAGGAAATAAAAACATTTTATTTATTACATCTACCCTACCTATTTTGCAAGTGCAATTACCTATATTTTATACTCCTAGTGTAACCCTTCTGTTTATATTTATTTATTAAATCTACTTTACCTGTTTTATTTGCTTTATAACTGTGTGTGTGTTTAACCTGTTATATGTTTTATCTGCCTCGTTTAGTCAAGTATGGGGTAGCTCTCATCTGTGATGCGTTTTGGTGTCACGCACCCAGGAAATAGATAATAATAAATAAATATATAATAATAATCCTCTTGTGCTGCAGATTGGATTGCAGAGTGACTAATTAGCATTGTATAATAAAAATACAAATAAATAAACAGAAAATACATTTAAATAATTAATAATTTTGATCATGCACCCAGGAAATAGATAATAAATAAATATATAATAATAATACTCTTGTGCTGCAGATTGGATTGCAGTGTGACTAATTAGCCATTGTATAATAAAAATAAAAATAAATAAACAGAAAATGCATCTAAATTCTTAATAATTTTGGTCATACACCCAGGAAATAGATCATAAGAAATAAATATATAATATAAATAATAATCCTCTTGTGTTGCAGATTTGATTGCAGTGTGACTAATTAGCCTGTGATACAAACAGATTTTGGCATTGTGTAATAAAAAATAAATAAACAGAAAATGCATTTAAGTCATAGTTTCACTGTAGACTTTATTATTAATTTTCATTACAGCTCCTAATTGTCAGAGGCACTCTGCATGATGGTGCATAGCTGTCTATAAGGCACAAGGCCTTTCGTGCATAAACATTTTCTTCATTACAGTGGTGTTCACTGAAAACCACCTTGATATGCAGTAAAAACGCCTGCAAATTGCAGTACCGTAACAGTACCTTTAATGAATTCTTCTGGAATTAAAAAGAGTGTTGCAGCTGAAATGCACCTTGGTCATGCACCCAGGAAATAGATGCTGCTTGTGCTGCGGATGTATTGCAGTGTGACTAATTAGCATTGTATAATAAAAATAAAAATAAATAAACAGAAAATGCATTTAAATTATAGTTTCACGGTAGACTTTATTATTAATTTTCATTACAGCTCCTAATTGTCAAGAGGCACTCTTCTGCATGAGGGTGCATAGCTGTCTATAAGGCAACAAGGCCCTTTCGTGCATAAACATTTTCTTCATTACAGTGGTGTTCACTCAAAACCACCTTGATATGCAGTAAAAACGCCTGCAAAAATGCAGTACCGTAACAGTACCTTTAATGACTGGAGAGATTCTTCTGGAATTAAAAAGAGTGTTGCAGCTTGAAATGCACCTTGGCACAAAACCATATGTTTTTCCATTTTTGTATTATTTATAAGGGCAGTGTGATTTACAGGAGTTGCATTTCTTGTGTGAGCAAAAACACAAATACAACACAAATCTAAAGATCCACAATGAACCAATCAAACATTCATAATTTCACACGGATCATATATTGCAGTTACATGATGATAAGGGGAAAAAACCCAACGAAACCAAGCATGCAACACTCGGCACCTTCATCTAGTAGGAATTCACACAGAAAATGAACAAACCACCAATATCTTCATATAAATTGTCTTCATATCAATTACATCAACAGAACATGTAATACAACCCATAATATTCCAGCAGTTTCTCACAATTACCATAGAAAAATAAGTAGAATTGACACAAACAAATCTTGTGGAAGCTCAGAGTTGGTCCATATCACAAGTGGAGTGTGCATGTGTGTGCCTACACAGCCTCGCTGTGTGGGTTGACAATGTTTCATGCGAGGGAAAGAGATGAGTCTTGACTACGAATCCAGTGCAGCCCAGCGCTCCGTTCTGAAATAGGGGACCCAAAGGTTGTACGACACATTTGTGGACGCAGTGGCTGTGTTCTTTGTACTATAGGAGGTAATGGGGAGAGGTCAGGTGAGGGGTTGCAGCAGTGAACATCCTTCATCACCAGGCAGGCTCAGTAGCAGCCGTCTTTCCAGGATTCATCTGACATTTTAGTCATGCCCAAAGACCTGGCAATAAAATAGAAAAGTTAAAGTTAGTCTTCAATAACACCAGACCATTATCAAAAGGACAATTTCGTCAATAGTTTTTCACTGAAGCACTCACCTCCTGGGGGGCTGTGAGAGTTTACTCCTGGTAGATGCCTGTCCTCTGCCCACGGCGGCCCTCCCTGCCCCAGTGGACGCTCTCCCGGGTGCGTAGGCTCCGCCATTGGCAGAGCCCGGAGACTGGACCCTGCGTCCCCCTCCTTCGGGCGGTGCTTGGACAACAGGCAGACCTCTGGAAGACTGACGACCAGCTGCCATGGAGCCCACAGGATTGACGGCTTTAACTGGAGTCCGCATGGAGAGAGGCGACTGGCCACTACTACGCAGCCGACTACAAGCCATACCTTGAGTGGTAGAGAGGCACAGTTGTACAATAGAATCTCAACCAGCAATTTCTTTCAGACAAGTTGGGAAATCAAATAAATCAAGTTAATAATAATAATATACACAAGATAAATGTGCTGTTATTGAAATCCAAAACCCCATTATCTGTATGTAGGAGTTGTAGGACAGCCTGGGAGGAGCACAGCTGGATTATCAAGGAGAAGTTTGGAGGAATAATCATGTAGCAGGTGAGTGAAAGGAGGGTTAACTGTACATTACTTGGGGTATGTCAGAGACGGAGTAGGGCACAATTTGGGATGGTTAATGGAAATCCTAAGTAACTGTGAGTAACCCATGTATAGTATGAGTTTGTTATAAATGAATTGACTTGTTAGAGTCAAAGGTCAGAGCGATACATCACAGATAGTTGACTTTTCTGGGGATAATATCAGTGTGTCGATGTCCTTCAAAAGTTGAATTAACATTTATGAATTTCTTTGCATGTTAAAAACATGAGCTGAGCAAGTGATTTTTTGTTTGTATATATATATTTAATAATGTTGCTATATTTTAATGTTTTTCTTTTGTTTGTTACTGGATTTGATTTGATTGCGGAAAAGTAGTAAATGCACGTCATCTGTTGGAATACAGATGTTGACAGTAGCCTTCAGAGCACTTTTATTTAGTTTTTTTTCTGTACATTTATTATATTTTTCAGTTTTCTTGTAATCTTTCTGTTTACTGTAACTCACCAACACTCATTGCATGTATCGTTAAAGTCTACCAAACATGTCAAATACATTTCCTTCCTCGTAAAACATTTGCAAAGCCAATTTTCTTTTGAAAATTTTGAAACTTTCTGTGCGTTCCAATAACCACACTACCAAACTATTTAGTATGCCAGAAATAGATTTCCTATATCCCAATAAATAGTTTGTCAAATGCAGCATGCCAAAAATACCAGGATGTCCTACTACTACTACATCTGGTCCCATTTTGCAGTGTGCAAGCCAGCATGCTTTTCTGACTATTGAAAATATAGGAGCAAGAAGGGTCAAAGTTAAAGGTGCGATGTTATGAGGAAGTAGTATGTCCCAATTGTATGCATACTGCATGCAACAGTACGTACTTTGTAAAAGCAGCTGCAGTATGTACTAAAAGCAAAAATCAAAAAGTATGTGATTTGGACCGTAGCGCTGCCTTGCAATACGTTTGTTTGCTAGCGGTCTTCTACTTCACTACCGTTGTTGGTGCTCCGCTGCGTTTCTTGGCGCATTACTGCCATCTAATGTGAAACCGTTGCCAAGAATATGTATCGTGTCACCCATGTAGCGCAGGATATGAACAAAATGGTGACCTGCTCATAAAGAGAACTGCTCCATAGCGCTAGTAGTGGTCAAACATCCCACAGGGTGCCTTTAAGAAGAATCGTCCCCGAATATCCATCAAACCTTACATGTGGTCATGCAGAGGTTTGATGAAGTTAAGGTGGTAGGATAGAAGTGACATTACAAAAAAGGCAAAGGCAGGCATTGGAGAAGAGGTGCGGACCAGGTGAAGAGGGAAGGGTTACCTGTGGAGGGGGAGTGAGTCAGGTGGGACATGCGGTTGCCAGAGCTCTGGAGGTTAGCCTCCATGCTGCGGCTGTTTCTGACTGCCTCCAGGGAACGTAGGCTGGTGCGGGGGGCAAGATTAGGCATGCTGTGCCGCAACTCTTCTGGAACCACACATACATAACACATTTAACATCAACAGTATGTGTATCATCACAGCTTTTGGTACAACAAGAATCTCTGTGATGGCCTCTCTGATTCTCTTCGCCTAGGGTATAAATGCTGAATTATTACTGGCTATAGCCTACCCTCGCTCTTGGCGAATTTAAGCAGCTCTGCACTGGGGCCCTGGAGGGATCGTCTGGGTGCTCTTGTGCGTGGGGCCCCGAGTCGGCTGCTGTATTCCTGACCGTGGTTGGAGGTGGATGGGGACAGGCACCGGGGTGAGCCCAAGGGCGAGGGGGTGAAGCGATGTCGTCGCTGGGGCATGGAGCAGAACTCGTCCTCTTCGTCCTCCAGGCTGTAACTGTCAAACTCCTGATCGCTGTAGGTGCCGCCCCGCCGCAGGGACTGTAGAGAGGCGGTGGAGCTACGGCGCGATGCGGATGCTGAACTGGAGGCGTAATCCTGCCTCAGACCTGACACCAAAAATAGTTAAAAAAAAAGGAAACGGCATTAACAGGGAGCCAAGCAAGTACACGTACAGATTTATATAAACTCTGAGTCAAAATATCTACAGAGGTGTAAGAAAATGTTTGCACTAAGGCTAACTTTGCTAGTCTTTTTCCCTCATCAGCCGTCATAAAACAGTACGTGTGTGTGTGACGTCCGGCACATCATGTGCAAAACACCTCTACTCACTCTCTTCCTGTAGGCGAGCCATGATCTGGACATCGGTGAGATCCTGCAGCTTGTAGCCCATAGAGATGGAGTCATCCGATGTGCTGAGCTCACTGTCTATGGAGGATTGCGAGCTCAGGGCTGAGTGCATTGTTGTGACACCTGTAAAAAAAAAAACACAGAGGGCTACCTGTTACAACAAGCTGCATCTCACAAATAAATAGTAACAATATTAAAATCACACTTATTCCTACTTTGGGGAGAATGAACCTTAAATTCTCAAATAAAAGTTGGTACTAAAATAATGGCCATGTGGTCTGTTTGAACTAATAAAGCCAGGGGAACACATTGGGGCAGGAGAGGGAATTACCAGGACCTGTATTATAATGGCTAAACGCTTATCAGACTATAGTACGTATTTCAATTTAAAAAATAAACCTTCTGCATGGATATTCCCCTACGAATAAACACAGTGACAGCTTTTGCCTCCATTGTGCGTAACAATGGTGCCAGGTTACAACCTGCACGTGACTGCACAGCCACAGGACAATCACATCACAGGATGATAACTAGCTTTCAATCCAAGATTGTCTATCAGAAAAAGGATGTCAGATTTAGATTTAAGCTTAAAGTATCAGACTGACCCGGCCAATATTCAAGAATTTAAGGTGTGAATGTAGACAAAACTTTGTTCGACAGTTTGGTATGTTTAAATTAACACGTCTCTCCACCCTGACTTCACTTGTCCAGCGGCACTGGTCTAAAAAACTGTCCAGGTAAGCTGTATGCAAAGTTCCCCTGCCAGGCGAGCCTGTCTGTGACACAGGCCTAACACTCAGACTGAGACAAACAGGAAGGGACAACATCATCCAGCGGCATTTGGTTATGTAAAAAAAGTCTGGGATTAGATAAGGTCACCACCCACAAGCCAAGCATTTGCAAGTTCATGCAAAGACGTGTTATTTACAGGGTATTTATAACAACATCAGCATTGTTGGTCTCTGGTACTGTGAGACAATGTCAGGAAAGTAACTGTAACAATCACCACAGAGTCAAGATCACCATACATCATACATTTCACATAGGTTAGCACTAACATCCTCAATATACCTGTGTTTTTATCCCCTGAAATACAAACCGTACATACGTTACATAATCACTGACCACCTTCCAAAGTATACTCATGTTACAGATGTGTTTTTCTGTCTGCCGGGTGCACACTGTTTCCCATTCATTTCAACACACGTCTCAAGAGAGAAGCGAACATGCTTGATATACTGTAGATGATTAATCACAGAGAATATTATGTCTGTTGTAAAAATAAATATTATTTAAAATAAATATTATTTTAAATAAATATTATATTATTAAAATAAATATTATATTATTAAAATAAATATTATTTAAAATAAATATTATATTATTAAAATAAATATTATTTAAAATAAATATTATATTATTAAAATAAATATTATTTAAAATAAATATTATATTATTAAAATAAATATTATTTTTATTATATATATTATTCTAAAAATAATAATAATGTGCTTGTTGTGCAGTGACGTAATTGAAAGCTTGGCGGAATGGGCAAGATCTGTGTTTGTGATGCATTCATGTGTTGGCCGGAATTTGGGTCAGAGGCTACCAAATACACATTTGCCTTTTCGTGACGTCTGTATTCACTTTTCTATTTTTGGACAATGTAGTCCTGAATTCACAGCTGTTCCACAGACAACAATGTAGTCTGTGATATCAGACCTTTCCACAAAAACCTTACATGATGTCCACTAAGGGTGGGAATCACCAAGACCCACGATACAGAATCATCACGACACTTAAATCGGGATAAGATATATTACGATATATTGTGATTTACCTTTTTTTAAATGCAAATTATGCAGTTTGTCATAAATAAACATGTTTTATCTCTGTAAGATACAGTTTTCACTCTGTTCATCTCAGAGTTTTCATTCACATATCTTGAAGTGAAAGGTCAAGGGACCTCTTTGAAAATGGCCATGCCAGTTTTTGCCTCGCCAAAGTTTAGCGAAACTTCGTAGCGTTATTTAGCGTTCTTCCAGACAAGCTAACATGACAGGTTAGTACCAATGGATTTCTTAAGTTTTACGGTTTCATATGATATAAGGTTAATAGTTTATATATTAAAAGATTAATACTTGACGCCCGTGTATCAATACAATATTACCACGTAAAATATTGCGATACAATGCTGTATCCATTTTCTGTCTACTGTGATGGATTATCTTTCTCAAGCAAGTTTAAATTCTTTGTTGAATTAAGTAGAGTAATAAAATGAATGGTAAACAATGGCTGCCTGGTAAAAGTAGAAAATCAATCTAGAAAACTCGAGGTACGTTTTGAAAAATGGTAATGAAAAAAGTAATGTGCGGTATATGCGACACACAGTAAACTGGATAAAACATGCAAAAAAATGCCAGAATAGTCTCTGAAAATGACCATTCAGATCCCGAGGGGACACATTGTTATGCATTAGTGCACACACAAATCAACTGACCTACATCCGTACAATAACTGACGTCAATCCCACTGTTGTGTTGAGCAGAAATTGAGGAGCACGGTGTGTTAATGTCATGCCATACCTGAGCTGCCACAGGTTAGTAGGGATTTGTTAGTTGATTTGTGGTACCCAGGAGAGATCAGGCCTGAGCCTGCCGAGCCTGCCTCTGCTGATGGGCTACTGTACATGTTCCTCCACCGAGACGCTGCAGGGGACAGGAGAGGACAGATTAGATATCGCCAAGAAGAACATACACACTTTAAAGAGACGACTTGAGGAATATATATACAATAAAAGTATGGTTGGGATCAATGTAAATTATATGAAGATCCCCATTTTAAGTGGAAAGCAGTAGGTCTTGGGCGCATCTCCCAACTGCACCTGCTGTCTTGCATCTTGTAGGTGCAGCAGCGCAATGTGCAGAAGGGTGGGGTGAAGGTGAATAGAGATGGGAGGGTGTGGTGGTGATTTAATTAAATACACTCTCATCTGAGCCAACAACAGACAGATGACGACAACAATAAATGAAGAATTGGAACTCATGTTGTTGTCTGGATGGTGCAGAGCGACACGTTGTGAACACCCAGCGCACTTTTAACAGTTTATTAGATAGAAACAAATACTGTTATATTAAAAAAATATTGTTTGGTGAAGGAGTTTCCACGACTGCACCAATCCAACTCATAAATTGTACTTTATTTCATGCAAATGATTACATCATATCAAAATGTGACAGCAGCATTTCTAAAATAAAAACTTTTTTTTAAAAAAAAAAAAAAAAAAGCTGTGACGCACAGAATTAATGAGCTCCAGTAATCCGATGTCTCCCGCTTAAACGGACAGAAGACCGAGTTGTCAACATATGTGTCCTGCTGCCTTCAGCGGGGATTTAATAAACTGAAGGAGAAGCTTTTTATACGCTATAAAATCAGCTGTGGACAACAGATACTGTGAGTAATATATAAATAAAAGGTAGACTGATTTACCGGTGTTCCTGCTTTAACCACAGTAATACACAACTTGTAGACGGTTTGATGATCGGTAACAGCAGGTGCGGGTGGAAATAATTTCACACAAGAGCTCTGCTGAGCTGAACACAAAACGCCGCAATATTTGCATACATACTGTAGGGTTCAGTTAGACAACATCTTTCTTTTTTTAATTCACTGTTACTGCTAACCCTGTAGTCTCTACACCAACGGGCAGTTTCATGGCCCGGTGCCGCCGTTTAAAAAGGAGAGCTGACCCGGGGGAGGAGGAGGTAATCCAACCCATGACTTCATGTAGTCATTCAGCCCTGGTGTGAATAGCTCTGTTGTTCAGGTTCTGCGGTGTGCAGGAAGTAAGAGCTGCGAGCGGGGTAAATAATACATGGGGCCTGTTGGATCAGACACAAACTTTTGTCCACACGTAGAGACGTACGCACCATGTACACATTCACTGTGAGATGAGCAGTAAATAAGAAAGCAGGGGGGAGGTAAGACTGTCTCCCTGTACTGAATTAAGTGTCATTTGAAAGCTGTTGTTGCTTATCATCTGTGTTGGACTGGTAGATTGTTAATCTTACGGCTTACGGGACTGAATAAAACAATTACTAAATACAAAGTTTAACGCAAAAAACATATCCGTGAGTTTACATACACTGGTCCAAGCGGCTGATCAGGGTCCGACAAGCTATTTCTGTCTCTGGGCTGCGATGGTCAAGAGCCTGCCGACACCACTTCAACGGAGACTCCGGGCCTTGATCTGCTACTTGTTTTTTTGGAGACACATACAACCTGTAAGAGAAGAGGGCAGACGAGGAGAAAAACAAACTGTTACCAAGGGAAATGGGAGCAATGACAAGAAGTAGAGGGGATTAAGAGAGTAGTGAGAGGGAAAAGGCAGTTCAGGGCCAAAAAAGTAAGCCTAATCTACTTTTTATTAAACATGCACGTCAAAGGTGCCAGTAACTACCGAGCAAAAAGGTTTGAATTAAAACAAGCTGGAGATTAGTGTGAACTCTATTGGCCTGTAAGGTATTGAGCATGCCATGTGCATGCACAGTAAGAATGTTTTTCACAAAGTACAACATAGGCGTGACTGACCACAGGCAGATTTAACGCCCAACCGCTGAATAGGACACTGTGAAGCAGCAAAGATCTCACATCAAACAACCTAGCTGCTTTGTTTAATCGGGAATGATGTAATCAGATCAAACAGAGAGTTTGAACATCCTCGCAGCCTCAACCTGCTTCTCAAACATGACTGCTGGGATAAATACACCTTTGCCTCATCTACATCTGCCTAACATATCACGGTCATCCTGTAATGACATGTCTTAAAACACATCAAATTGAGTGTTATATTTGGCAACGGCCAGCCATGGTGGTTTTCATGCATCTGAAATCAACACTTGACTTGAGATGCGTCCAGTGTTGCCCCCAGTGCGAGAGCAAGCAGCCATTAGTTCACCACAAGCTTTGAACTGGCGGTCACATGGGCCGATCCTTTGAGTTGGATATACAAAAGGCCCGGACCGACTGGTTCTGGACCAATCAACTACAAATCATCTTCCCATTGGGAAAACACAAAAGGACCCATTTCCCACTGGAATGAGCAACAATACAGAGAGCAATATTCAGGTCACACATCCTGCTAGAGACCACAGCTTCTCTGTGTGTGTCTGTGTGTGTGCGGAGGGAGCAGGAGCTACTTCTTTCACACACAATCCTTGTGTTTGATGTGGAACAATGATGCACGTTCTGCTTGGGTTTGATCCTGAGTTTTGGTCGAAGGTTTACACCTGGTTGTTGCCATTCACGCAAGACACATGTCTGCAAATTAGCAAAACTGCTAAACCTAAAAACATATACCAGACCAGAATCGGCGCAATAATATTAAAGCGATAAAGAGAGCAGCATTTGTGGATGAAGTCAACATCTGTATTAGGGCTGTCAAAGTTAACGCGATCACATGCAGTGTGGGGCAAGTCATAGTCAAGTCAGCACACTGACACACTGTTGTTGCCCGTTAGGCTGCAGTTTGCCATGTTATGATTTGAGCATATGTTTAAGCTAAATGCAGTACCTGTGAGGGTTTCTGGACAATACTTTTCATTTTTTTGTGTTGTTAATTGATTTCCAATAATAAATATATACATACATTTGCATAAAGCAGCATATTTGCCCACTCCGACGTCGATAAGAGTATTAAATACTTGACAAATCTGCCTTTCAGGAACATTTTGAACAGATAAAAAAATGTGCGATCAATTGACTATGGACAATCATGCGATCAATCGCAATTAAATATTTTAATCGATTGACAGCCCTAATGTGTATATTGTATATCTATACTTTTACAATAATTCCATAATAAAATGACTATGATTTAAGAACAAGATGGACATTCACATGATAATTTTGAATTGACCCGGTGGGGTTGAAACATTGCCTGTCTAGTCTAATCAAGTCTTGGAAATATTATTTAGTGCAGATACTGTGCCACTAGCAATATATTTTCTCTCTTGCTCATATTTTAGACTATGAATCAAAAACCCACAACGGGAGGTCCTGCAGTTACTCTCAGCTCCAGTGTTTCTGTCCGTTTTTGCTGTCCGGTCACACAGGGGGGCCCCCTCAGATCACATGCTGTGCAATCCCACCCAAAGCAGTTTAGCCATGCGGCAGCTTCCAGCCCAGAGCAGATCAGATTATGTCGTCGTTAGGATTACTGGATGTTTTGGCTATGATAACCCTCACAAGGCACATATGGTATGGCTAATGATGCAAAACTGAAAATAAGTCGTGAATGGTCTGGCTGTTAAGCTCCTAAAGCAACGGAACACAATATGGTACCTGTTTCAGGCAATGCAGCGCGCACAGCATAAACAAACACGTCTAGACTGAACTTTGGCGTGAATTTAACGTGGATTATTAGGAATTAACCTTCTATTAATTACTGCTCCTTTTGGGTCATAATATTCTGCCAATTAAATTGGAAGAAATTAGCAAAGTTCGTCTCTTTTATAAGCTTCAACCTGACTTGCATTCAGGAATGAACTAATGCAGATATAGCTTAGTTGATCTTTAGTATGTTGTGTAACAAGACTTAGTAATTGTAGATCTATGCCGGGTCAACAATAATAACCATTATTATAACAATACCTGAAATAGCTTTTCTGTTCTAACAGCCTGTTAGAACACTTCTAGTGCCTATAGCGTTTCCATTCATGCTTGGTTTAGACAGGTGCGAATAAAACTAGAGACCGTGTTGCGATGGCATTGTGATGCCAAATAGGGCCAGGGGCGTAAAGTATGCAGGGGGGGGGGCAATTCCTAGCACCCTACTTCCAACGCTACTGCTCCAATCATACCCATCTTCAAACTCGGCCTTCATTTTGATCTCAACTACACACCTGTAAAGTTTTGTGACTGCATCTTTCATGGTTGTGACGCTATCACAGTGACAAAGTCTGTTCAGAGACAGACACCTTGCAAAGCACTGCAAACCTCTGTGGTAGTTCCCACTACAGTGGATGTCTCCTGGACCACATTCTGTCACACACACAGACACACAGACAGACACCCAGGCTGTAATCAAAACCAGCGTTGCTGTCGCGGCTGATAAAAAAGCTTTGTGTTCATCATAACCTGCCAAACAGGTCGCAGATAGGTCACACCTGTTGTTTACCTAGGTCAGAGAGCTCAGAGTCAGAGTCGGGTACAACAGACAGCGTCTCACTTTTGTATTCACGTCAACTGTCTGCTTCTGGACTTATTCACTCCGACTGGCTGCCCTTTCTTTTTTCGCCTCCTTGTCACTCCAGTGTCTTTCTTCTCTCTCTTTCCTCCATCACTAACAAACACCTCATCATATCCTCCTAATTACAGTAAATATTCAGAAACAGTGGTCAAAATGTTTGCCACGGTTAAGCAAAGCTTTGAAAGCACAAGAAAGGTCTCTCCTTGATTCTGTGCATGAGGGAAAAAAAATGCAGTTTCTGTCTTGGCCAAGAATTAACTCTAATTTTAAATCCAAATAGCCTACTGCTGCTACAGCACAGCACATAGTCACTTCCTGTGGGGGAGTAACACACTTTAAAATCAGAGGTTAAAATGAAAAAGCACAAGTGACTCATCTGGCTTCAGGGGCTCCTCTACCTATACACAAGCCAACGTGGCATGCAAACTTTTAAAAAAATGGCATCGCTGTGGCCTGTTTTGCCAGAAATCAACTTCCCCTGAAGGTAACTCATATGCACTGCTACATATTATGGATATTACTTGCTATGTCTCTCACATCTGCAAAGGTTTAGATGCAGCACACTGGTCTGTCCAGTAAAGTAGATCTAGAGGTAGTATATCTTGGGTAACCCAAACTAGTGGGATAAAGGGAGGCTATCAAAGCATAACTAGAGACCAGTGCAGATAATAAAACATACCAGCTGTCCTCGTCCTCTACTTCTGCACACTCATCCTCCAAATCTAGGACATCCACCTCATCCAGTGCAGTTTGGTCCACCCCTGAGTCGCTCTCTGCAAGTGTCTCTGACTCATAACTTCCCTGAGAGGGGCTCTCTGGCGTCTGCAACTGTCCTGCTCCGTTGCTGCAGGTCAGGGTGAGAAAGCCCCCGCATGGACCGTGGTCCTCCTCTTCATCCTCTTCCTCCAGCCTGTTGGTCACGGGCAGAGGGGACATGTCTTCGCCACTGCTGCTGTCCTGAGCGGGCGACAGCTCAAAGTCCGAGCTGCCCACCAGCTCGCCACCGTGCTCCAACCTGAGATGAGAGTTGGTCACCTCTTCACAAGCCAGCCTCTCATTGATATTGACAGCGGCTGTGAGGTTGCTGTTGTCGCCGGCTCCTCTGTGAATGATGGTCTTGCTCCCTCTGTTGCGCAGGGTCTCATTCTGGACCTCCAACCTACGGACAAGCTCCTGCAGCTTTCGGACCTCCTCCAGCTCCACCCCTGCCAGGTCCTGACCCCCCTCTTCTTCCTCCTCGCACCCAGGCTTGGAGCTCTCCATGAGGCCAGCGGGACTGCCATTGTCAGCCTGGGGGACCACGCTGGCACTGTCCGGGACCACCATGCTCTTACTCTAGTGGGAGGGAGAGTAACATTACAATTTACATGATGACACACAGCGGGTCTACATATTAACACATTAGCCCTCGATCGTAGTACATACAAGCTCAGGTTATGCTGCTGACTACACCACGTGCAATACCTGCAGAATGTGAATGTCTTGTGTGTGATATGTGTTTTTTTATTATTATCATTAATTTTTTTTATACAGTTTTAGAGGCACATTATTTTTTATGTTTCTTGCACTTTTTAAGGTTTGCATTTAAATTTCATTGTACTTGTATAATGACAATAAAGATATATTCTATTCATTAGTGGGTGAATCTTACAGCAACTCAACACATGGCAACTACAACAAAATAAACATGTTAGCAGTAAACAGTTTCCTGTAATAATCTTGCACATGTGGAATTTACACATTTTGTTTACTACCTCATTTTATTTTAAAGAAAAACTGTAACTTGCACATTTTACTAATATATAGTATTTCATTGCACACTTTGCCATTTGTATACAGTATGTTATTGTTATTCTATGTTCATATTTTCAAAGCTAGTTGTAGTAGTCTGGCATATTTATAGTGTATTCTAATATATTCTTTATATTGTGTAAACTATAGATATTATCTCTAGTGTTGATATGTATATTTACTGTTCCTGTGCATTGCCTCGATAACCTGCTTTATTGGCATGACTGAGGTGAACAATATTGCCAAAGCGTCAATTCAATAATAAATAAAAATTAAAAAAAGAACAAAATAAAAACAAAAACATATATCTACAATTCATTAAGCAAATTACAATGTATATAGATATTTTAAAAAGAACATGCATGAAAAATGGAAGAAAAAATAAAGATGTAATTCATGTTTGTTGTGTCAATAAAACAAACAAACAAATACAAAACAATTAATAACAATATGAAAGGATAAATGTAAAAAAAAAAACAACTAAAAAAAACCACCATGAAGTAGAGGAGTAAATAAAAGGCAGAGTGTGAGTTACATCTATTATGTGTTGTCTCTTAGGCTGTGACATGAACTCTCTATCTACCTATCTATCTATCTATATGCACATGCAAAGCCTTTCTTTGGTGGTAGTGAAGCAGCTCTGCTATCAATGCACCACTTGCACATGAACTGGCCCATTTCAGCTAACAACCAGCAGTATTTACATGATCACTTTTTCTCCCTCGTCGTGCAAGCAGCTAAGCTACGAGAGAGTGATGCAAACACCATCATATCTACTAGATGCTGTGAACCTGCAGCAGCTATACTGCTCTATACACATCTAGTCATGCACATGTATATATTATATCACTCTGGTTTTAATGTGAGCTCGTCTAGCATGCTAACAGCAACAACATCCGTACCGGTGAGTGAGCCGTGTTGTCCCAGTTGATCCAGCGAGCTGATGACTGAGCTTTGCCCGCCACTCGTCGGAGCTCAAACTCCTCTCGACCGCATGAATGAAGCAGCAGACTACAACCAGCTGAGATGCTCCTCAGATGGAGAGTGATTGTCAACACACAGTAGTAAATCTCTACTTAGCTTAGTCCATGTTTTCTTGTTGCTAGAGAGCGTTCATTATGTCTGCTAACTAGCTTGTTGATGGACTTTAGTTAGCTCAGTGAACAGACCAGAGAGACCTGCAGCAGCTCTCTGTCGCCCCTCCCCCCTAAGGGTTTCTATGTTATTTGGCGCCCCCTATGGGAGAGATGCGGTACTGCAGCTGCAGCTTTATGTAATCTCTATTGTGGCCACTTGGTGTCGCTGTTTACATACAAGTCAAGTCAAGTCAAGTCAAATTTATTTCTACAGCACATTTAAAACAACATGAGCTGACCTGACTTTTAGTGTTTGTGAATTGTATTTTATCTCTATTTGTATCTGTGTCTGCAACTTTGAACGTCTTGGCCAGGTCTCCCTTGGAAAAGAGGTTCTTAATTTCAATGGGACTAACCTGGTTAAATAAAGGTTAAATAAAAATAAAGTTATTCTACAAGTTTTCTAAGTTTTTGAACACCTTGCTAATCCCATAGCAGAGGTCTCTTTCCCTGCATATAGGCCATTTTCTGACCAAAGTGCTTTACAGACAAAGGCAGAATAAAAATAGGTCAACAGTGCAGACAACAAAATCTAACACATACACAGACAGAGACCAAGATAAAATCCATGAGTAAAAGACTGTTAGAGAAAAACATCTTGATACAAGACAGGGTGAAGTTTAATTAAAAGTTATTCTACACATTTTCTGACTCAAATTGATAATAGGATTTAATCAACTAAAATAAAAATAAAAATAAAAACAGGTCAACAGTGCAGACAACAAAATCTCACACATCCACAGACAGAGACCAAGATTAAAATCCATGAGTAAAAGACGGTTATAATGAGCATTATAAAAGGCCAATTAGTAATCACAATTCAAGTACATTCAAAAGCCAAAGAAAAGAGGTGGGTCTTGAGCTGTGCTTTGAAAGACTCTGTAGAGGGAGCAGATCTGATGTGGAGAGGCAGTTTGTTCCACAGACTAGGGCCTGCAACTGAGAAGGCGCGGTCGCCCCTGAGTGCCCTTGGTGGGGTATAGGGAGTATACAAGACGGTGAAGAAAGAAGGAAAGAATGGGACACTGTTTCTTAGAAAAATGCATTGTTTTTTAAATGTATTTTTTCCATGCTTTCAGTATTATTAGTACTATTGATATTTTATTCACCCCATTGTACTGGAGTAGCAGCAAGTTATTTGTTTTTTTAGAGACACATACAACCTGTAGAGAAGAGGCAGACGAGGAGAAAACAAACTGCTACCAAAGGAAATGGGAGCAATGACAAGAAGTAGAGGGGATTAAGAGAGTAGTGATAGGGAAAAGGCAGTTCAGGGCCAAAAAAGTAAGCCTTATCTACTTTTTAATAAACTTGCACGTCAAAGGTTTGGTTATTACCAAATAAAATTAATAATAGATCCTAGATACTTGAGTTAACTGAGACAATGTTTTTTATGTATGAGTGAACCCCTTTAACTCCCACAAAGGTAAAGAAAATGAAAGGAAATTACAAAATGTAACATCTGCGTTATGACACCAGAAAACAAACAATCCTCACTGTGTTTCTGGGCATTTATGTTCAATCAGCAAGCAAGCTGGGATGTAGGATGAAGTTCACAGCTTGACTATAGGCTTACTTACAAATAACATCTTGAAGGAAAGAAACTACTAAGTTGTGGTATGAATTCAGCAAAAGTGTTAATGATGTTAAAAAAAATTGACAAATGATATGAAGTTATTTCACGCTAATGTACAGGTCATTTTGCAATGGTTGTTTACTCAACCAATTGTCTGTTTTTGTTGGACAAAGGTAACTTAAGTAAGTAGTGATGCTGCCAAAAGTACCTGTATAACTTGTTTTGCAAGAGATGACAATCATGTGCACTTCTCACAATGTTTATTCAGGGATAATTGAACACAGCAGGCAATGAAAATACAGGTGGGGCAGTAAACAAGCAGTATCCCTGTGACAATGCAATGCTACAGCATAAATCACATGTAAAAGTTTTTTTTTTTTCGGTATATGGCTCGGGAATGATTTTTAAGGTCACTGAATAAGATCATAAGTCTGTCTACCTCCTATTATTTAGTTCTGTCCTTGTGTGCTCTTTCTCTTCCTGTACGGCACTGTCTTGGCTGCTGTCATAGTGCCCAGACATGCCTGATCCTGAAAGATCACTGGAAAACAACATGCACACCATCACTTTTTGCTTGAGTCATGAAAGCTATCATTTCCTTGAAAAGTAATTTTCATGAGCTCTGGCAGGCTTCCTTACAACAGAAGGGATATTGTAAATCTGCATAAATCTTCGTAATGTTGGTAACTTAATTCTAACCAAAGACAATTAGATGGTATAAAGTGGGCTTATGTCTTCACTTTCAAGTACCTGCTTGCTGTTGTATGAGCATGTTTCAACAGATCTGTTGTGGAAAAATACAGCCTCCACTATCTGAAGCCATCCACACACATGGGGAAAAAAAACAACTCAGCCACCGATTCATGTGATACCTTTCTCCTTTCTCATGGGCTTCCCAAAGCACATTCACACTGCAAAGATACAAGATTTATGAGAACATTTTCGAATGCATAACACCTACAAAGGATCCACTCCCTTTTCTTCAGCAGGCTGGGACATGTTGTAACTCTAGATGGAGGACGTTTAGACTGAGTGAGAAAGATTCACTCAACCATTTAAAACTGAAGTCAATGTGTAGCTAATGCGCAGCCAAGGAAAACTTAATATGCATGCTCACAAACAAGGATCACAGTTTTATTATTCAAAAACTAAACTTGGGCATTGCAACAGGCTTTGGCCATTGTTGACAATAAACTGACTTTTGCTCGTGGCAGTAAAACACGTAAAATGGGTCTACAACTACCTACTGTATTTTATTGTCTTTCATACCTATTTCTTTTGTTCCTCATTGTGCACATTGAACACAATTGTGTTCCCCTGTGCACCAAGTAGCCTACTATAGGCCTATATGAAGAGAATGACAAGTCTACCTTTAAATCTGCAGTAGGTAGAATATTTTTGGCATCATTCGGCAAAAATTCCATAATAACCTTTCAGCATATTGTAATTCAAGTGTTCTGAGAGAAAACTAGACTTCTGCACCTCCTCATGGCTCTGTTTGCAGGCTTTAAAAAATCTAGACCGCGATGGGAGACTTTGGCCAATCACAGGTCATTTCAGAGAGAGAGCGTTCTTATTGGTTGTTCATTCAACGGAGGCAGCTGTCAATCAAATGGTAACTCTGATCAAATGGTCAAACTAGGCAGCGCTGATCAAATATGAATCAATAGCACCCAGAGCTCCCCACTCATTTGCCAGCAAAAGTCCACCGAATGACACGCATTTTGCTGGCTCTAGGGCTGTTGTTTGAACTACAGATTGTACTTCCGCATTTTTTGTATGCAGCAATACAGTGCGGAGGAATTGCGGCATACGTAGGAGGAAGAGGCTGCCACAGCCGAGGGTCAAGTACCATCAAAAATATTTGCGCCTTTCTACTGCATAGAGAGCCCAGTTTTAGGTCTGGGGAGGACAAACAGGAAACATGTAAGGGATAATGTACAGCGAGTCGGTCATTGTTGTGAAATAAACCCTGACATCGCCCTGAAGGGGTTTATTATACAGCTACTTATTTGTAAGTGGCTGCTTTGTTGAATAGCAGACCGTTGCTATGTATAACAGACCGTTGCTATGGGCGCAGTTCTGATGTCGGACTCTGGCAGACCGTTTGTGTGTCAAATTATTGATTCCTTAAGTAGCCGTGTAATAAGCGGGATAAAGTACACCTAGCTCATTTTTGTGAAAATAAATCCCTTCAGGCCGATGTCGGGGTTTATTTCACAACAATGACCGGCTCACTGTACATTATCCCTTACATAACTGAGCTTGAAAGTGTACCTGAACTTTAAATATACATTTTTTCATTTCCGTTGCCACTTGACAATTACTTAGACCATGTCCAGTACTTTACGGTAGAAACAATTTTGTCCTGATAAAATCATAAAAAAACCCAAGATGGTTTAGCAAGACAGTTTGACAAAATATACACAAATGCAACTCAATCATTTTTGACATCCATTTTTATTAAGGAAAAAGAATCCTCTTATTCATTTTTCCGATCATTTCCTGAATGGCAACATTTACAGGCATACTTATGGTATAACATATTCAATATCCTTTATGGCTTTCCATTAATACAATAATTATTCTCCAATTAAAAAAAAGAAAAGTAGGCCCTCTCATAACATTAACTTGCCCCATTCAGCCCTTTCTAAATGGCATGGAAAAAGCACAATCAAATACATCCATTGCATTAATTGATATGGGATTACAGACAGATTTTTCCCTTTAGCATCAGCCCAAACACCATTTCTAATCAAACACAGCAGCACAGAAAACAGGCAGGATTCCTAATTAGAGGAAGAGCAGGATTCCTAATTAGAGGAAGAGCAGGATTCCTAATTAGAGGAAGAGCAGGATTCCTAATTAGAGGAAGAGCAGGTAACAGGACATGACTGAAAGAGAGGAACCATGGCAGGTGTGTTTCAGTTACTTCCCCTCTTTTTCTTTCTTCTCTTATGTAGTATCTGTGTGATCACAAGAGAGACAGAGATGAGGTGACCAATCTATAACTGAGCCATAAAAGATTCATCAACATTTATCAAAGATTAGTCTTAAATTGTTGTCAGGACAAGAAAACACCGATATGGCATGGTGTTTAAACATTATCATCATGTATAGGAAGGAATCAATTAAAAACTCCAACTCTGATTTATACACAACACAGAACAATCATAATCTAAAGCATCAATGTCAAATATCTAGATGGCGGGTGAGATTATCACCAACTGGAGTGCAAATAATAAAAGACGTACTCTAGCAATGTAGTACAGAACTTCTAAAAAAGGAGGGAATCTTGGAAAAGCCACATTAAAAAAACCCTCAAAAATCAAAGCTACAGAGGCTGAGATATCTTCAATTTTAGTGTCCAGTATGGGGCTAGTTTCTAAAACACTGGATTCTACATTTCCCATAATGCAACTTTAAACTTCTTCTGTTTACGCTGTTGCCGTCTATGAGGGACACAGGATTGTTTTCTCCCAAAAGGGGGCGTGGTCATGTGAGCTTACTCTGGATGACGCATTGCTGGTCTGATGTATTAAATAAATGCCCACATATTTTAAAGTCTACATTCCCAGTTTGTGACACGGGCTTTCTGTGATAAATCTGTAAGTCTAACCCGCTATCCCTGATGATGTCAGATTAAGACAGCTCCCTTCAGAGCCACAGAAGACATTATACAATTGTTTTCACAGGCTGTATAGTACCCGTCGTGTGAAGTTTACTTAACTTTATATGTAAAATCTATGGAGCGCCCCTTTAATGTAACGTCTGACTGTGACAGCTACATACAACATGAAGCCATGAAACTAAATGTAGAATGTGTCATGGCGTGGCACAGGAGTGAAAATCAACTTTGAAAGGAACAAAGATAATTTTCACCAGCAGTGCACACCTGCTTCAGTCAGACAGCAGGAAGTCGCTAAGCCTCTTGGAGGGAAAAGATGAGCATTTTGCCACATTTTAACTTAAACTCTCCTCTTCCTGCTGCTTCATGACTGGTTGGCATGAAGCAGAAAAAAGGACGAGGTCTCAGGTAGTTGGGTGTGTATCCGAACAAGGAGCTGAAGAAACCTGGATCAAGGGTGGATGAGAAAGATTTTTGCTGAGACACTTCTTTTCTCTTAAACACCTACCCTGTGCAGTTGGACAGGTGTTTTGTTCTTTCGTTTCAGTCTTCTTGAGACTGCATCTATTAAAATCCGACACGAGAGAGAGAGAGAGAGAGAGAGAGAGAGAGAGAGAGAGAGAGAGAGAGAGAGAGAGAGAGAAAATGATTATTCAAATCAAAACAGATTTTGACTATGAACAGTGCATGTGAAAATGTTAGAAGAATGCAGGTGAACGCATGAACACATAATACCATTATCATTTCATCACTCAAGATGTTGTCTGCGCATACAAATCAAGCCCCGCCTCACTTAATAAAGACTGTACTGGGCTGATGGATGTGAGCCAGTCACAAGAAACAACATGTACCTACTTTATAACCTACCTGCTCACAATGACCAAACAGCTCTAATGTGGTGTCATGTTACATTATACTGTTATTTACAGGTATTCAGTTCCACAAGTGTTTGTACAGGGATTAGAGTGCTGTACATGAACATTGATTTGCATTCATGCATGGTCAACAGGATTCCTGATTGAAGGAAGAGCAGGTTACAGGGCAGGACTGAATGAAAGGAATAATGGCAGGTATGTCTCTAGTACTTACCTCTGCGATGGCTGCCTTTTCCTCCTCAATTACTGTGTGATCACAAGAGAGACAGACAGAGACAGAGATGAGGTGACCAATCTATAACTGAGCCATAAAAGATTCGTCAACATTCATCAAATATTGGCCCTAAATTGTTGTCAGGACAAGAAAACAAACTGATATAATACTGTGTATGAAGGTGCTAAACGTGAAATTGAGAGCATATCTATTGCCTCTCAACGGCGCTCAACATGGCGGCGGCTCACAGCTAGCGGTGCTAACAGAGCTAACAATGCAAACAACAGCAACAGTGCTGACAGAGCCAACAGTGTATGTATTCCTTTTTGTCATATGGATAGTCTGTGTTGTATTTTCATTATGTTGTTACTCTGTACACACATCTATTGCACATCTGTCCATCCTGGAAGGGGGATCCGTTTGTGCCACTGCAACACCTGAATTCCCCCTCTAGGGCTCAATGAAGGCTTATCTTATGGTTAATAGTGATGGGCAGGTAGGAGATGAACTATGCAGAACAAGGAGCTGAGGAAAAGGTGAAACCTGGATCAAAGGCGATTGAGCTAGATTTTTGGTGACAGCACACTTCTTTTCTCTTAAACACCTACCCTGTGCAGTTGGACAGGTGTTTTGTTCCTTCGTTACAGTCTTATTGAGACAGCATGCATTAAAACCCATCACCTCCTGATTGACGCAGTCTTTCTGATGTTTCTAATGAAGAAAAGTAGGAGAGAGAGAGAGTGAGAGAGAGAGAGAGAGAGAGAGAAAATGATTATTCAAATCAAAACACAGATTTTGACTATGAACAGTGCATGTGAAAATGTTAGAAGAATGCAGGTGAACGCATGAACACATAATACCATTATCATTTCATCACTCAAGATGTTGTCTGCGCATACAAATCAAGCCCCGCCTCACTTAATAAAGACTGTACTGGGCTGATGGATGTGAGCCAGTCACAAGAAACAACATGTACCTACTTTATAACCTACCTGCTCACAATGACCAAACAGCTCTAATGTGGTGTCATGTTACATTATACTGTTATTTACAGGTATTCAGTTCCACAAGTGTTCGTACAGGGATTAGAGTGCTGTACATGAACATTGATTTGCATTCATGCGTGGTCAACAGGATTCCTGATTGAAGGAAGAGCAGGTTACAGGGCAGGACTGAATGAAAGGAATAATGGCAGGTATGTTTCTGGTACTTACCAGATGTTCTTCCTGAATTACTGTGTGATCACAAGAGAGACAGACAGAGACAGAGATGAGGTGACCAATCTAAAACTGAGCCATAAAAGATTCATCAACATTCATCAAAGAGTAGTCCTAAATTGTTGTCAAGAAAACACACTGATATGGCATGGTGTTGAAACATTATCATCACATAGTAATCAATTAAAAAAAAAAAAACCTACCCTAATGTACACAACACAGAACAATTATAATCTAAAGCATCAGTGTCAAATGTTCTAGATGGTGGGTGAAGTTTTGACTATGCAGCAGCTGGTGTGACAGATGTTTCCCCTCATGAGTTTGGCTCGGTTACTAATAAGATGCCAACACAATGGTCATGTATTCCCCTTTCTCTGTCTCTTTCTAAATTATCAGGTGGGTACTCATTGGAGTGTAAATAATTAAAGAGGTACTCTAGCAATTTAGTATTGCACTTCCACTAAGTTGGGAACCTTGGCAGAGAAAACTGTCAAAATCAAAGCTACAGAGACAGAGATATCTTAAATTTTAGTGTCCATTGTTGCGGCAAGCTCCATAACTCTGGATCCTCCATTTCCCTATGACACCATCAGATTAGGACAGCTCCCTTCAGAGATGCAGAAGACATTATACAATTGTTTTCACAGGCTGTATAATACTCCTCATGACAAATCAACTTAACTTCATGTGTAAAATCCATTGAGTGCCCCTTTAATGTAACGTCTGACTATGATTTCAGCAGCAATGTAAAATAATTACAATTTATTAATCACATCACTTAGTTAAAACATGCTAATGTAACTTTTGCTGAATGGTGACATTTACAGGATAAGGATAATTCTTAAAACGTAACAGTAGCTCAAGTAGTGAAGAGTCATGAAGTCAGTGAACTGACTCAGAAATGTCTGTTTTACAGCAATATCTATCTAAAGTTACATACTCTCACTTTAATGCTTAAAATTCAGGTAAAACTGGACAATAAAAGACCCACATTGTGATTAAGTACTGTTCAACATAGGTTCCTCCTTTCACTGCAACATATCATAGCTCTCCTGAGAAAGATAAGAACGAAGATAAGGACTCATGTTGATACTGAGGGTGACTGTAGTCAGATTTAGAGAGAGCCGGAGTCATACAGCAAAAGATGAGCACTTTGCAACACTTTAACTTTAAGCTCTCCTCTTCCTGCTGCTTCCTGTCACACTGGATCAGAAATGAGTCTTTTCTACTGTACATTACATCATCTGCACCTCTAATTCATTGCTCTGTCTAAGTGACTTCAATCTGCTTTTTCACCCCAAAGTGCTGGACAGTATGAAGCATCCATTTAGCTCCACAAAGCCTCTATATTTAAAGAGACAGAGCTCTTACAATAAACAGAATGCGGTGGGGATATCCAGGGGTTTTCCTCTGAAAAGGTTGTCATTAAAGGTACGGCGTGTACATTTGGCGGCATCTAGTGGTTCCACTCCCTATGAAGGGCTCATTCTAAGCTAATGAAAACCATAACAACAATTCTTTGTTTCAGGTAAGTATATAATAATGAAAATGAAAACATAGTTATGAATATTATATTCCATTTCTGTTAAAAGATCTCCCGAACTATTACACACTGTTCCTTTAAGCAGAATGAGCTCTCTGGTAGTGGGTGTGTACCTGCAGTTAATCAGTAAAGCAATGTTTGCCTTTCACAATGATAGGCAGGGAGGAGCTGAACCATGACGAACAAGGAGCTGAGGAAAAGGTGAAACGAGGGCGGGCGACAAATTGTTTTTAATGAGAGCACACTTCTTTTCTCTACCTACCCTCCTTCGTTGGAAGAAGACATTTTTCTTCGGTTATAACCACCTTGAGCTGGCCCAATGGGAAATTCTCCACGTCATTTTTAAACTCCACATCCATGGCTTGGGGTTGAGATGGCGTGCTCATTTTGGAAGATTTCTAATGTAGAAAAGAAGGAGAGCAAAAATCAGGATTCAAATCAAAACACAGATTTCGACTATTTAAGCATGAACACATTGATCCCATAATCATTTCATCACTCAAAATGTTGTCTATACAGACCCATACAGGTACACAAATAAAGGCCCACCCACCAGTTAAAAAAAGACTGTCCTGGGCTAAACCCTGGAGTTATGTAAGCCAGTCACAACCACAACATGTACTTTACCTGCTCACAATGAACAAACATATAGAGTGAAACAGCTTGCGTGCAGAGGAAGATAGGTAGACCACACCCCACAGTGTAACAGAGTCATTAACACGACAGTAACCAGTAGCTGTAGTGTCAAAACATGTTGAATAAAAACCCACGACACCTACTTTGAAACATAAAAAAACAATGACTTAACATTAAGGATGATGTTTGCATTGCACTACAATATTTTTGAGTGTACGAACCGACAGAGACAATTCATCATAAGGACTTTACCTGGTGCAGAGGTGTGCAGTGTGTCCTTCGCAGGTAAAAATGAGCCTGTGTAATCTGTTCAACGGCTTAAGTGCAGACAACACGCCCTAATGCACGCAGACATGAAAAGAGCAGCTCTGGTTCTCGTTGGCTCGCACAGCTCAGAGGAGGATTTTGATTGGCCCTGCTTGGTGCCAGGGCATACCAGGTAGCTGCCTGTCCTTGCTATGGAATGTGTCATCAGGTGTTCCGCTCCGTACCTGCTTACAGGACAGCAAGGCCATTGTGCTGCCAACCAGAAACACTGACTGATTATAAGAGGATCACCTTTCTATTTTTAACACACACACGCCATCTAGTGGACTATGTGTATAACATAACATGATTTGACAAAAAATAGAAACCCCCTTTAAAAACTGTTTTTTAAAGGGGGGGGTCTTCAACCTTTTGTAACTCGAGGCCCACTTCCGATTGTTAAAAAATTTCCGAGGACCACCTTCCCAAATAAATAACAAACTGGCCTGTAAATATGTGTTATGCCACTGTCAGGTGTAATGACCCACATAGATATTCAGCATACCCTCACCCCTCACTGCCTGCCATTATGAATCCAAAGTATTCGGGGTCATATTTCCTCACCACACACTTTTACTGGTTTCAAAAATTGCTCAATTTTGTGTCACTGCATCTGTGACATATATGTCTGTAAAGGGGAGACTCGTGGGTACCCATAGAACATATTTTCATTCACATATCTTGAGGTCAGAGGTCAAGGGACCCCTTTGAAAATGGCCATGGCAGTTTTTCCTCACCAAAATTTAGCGTAATTTTGGAGCATTATTTAGCCTCCTTCCCGACAAGCTAGTATGACATGGTTGGTAACAATGGATTCATTAGGTTTTTCTAGTTTCATATGATGCCAGTATCTTCACTCTAGCTTTAAAAGTGAGTCCGCTATAACCTCTGAAATACAGAGGTTATAGCGGTTAATCTAAACATTAGGCAGCACCTTCGCGGCCCACTGGGTGGCTCTCCGAGGCCCACCAGTGAGCCCCGTTAATTTGAGATGCACTGCGTGTCATGTTGTTCTAGTCATAAATCAGAAATAAACATGAATTAAAATAAATTGTGAAAGTGTACAAGGGTTTAGAACATTATGATAGAAGTATATGATGATGGCCATCCCCATTCTTTTATGTCTCATAAGTTGTTGCAGCAAATTTTGGGTTGATACCATTCGTTACATAGATTTCGTGCTCAATTTAACCATTTTTTACCACTTGAGAATTGATAAAACATAATCAATAATCCCTCCAAAATACCACATTGAGACACCAAGACCTTGAGGAACACCATAGAAAAAGCCATGCTGTGATTTAGTATCAAAAACTTTTGACATTTTGTGATTTCTGCAAAAATTACATTTTACGGTGATTGGATGGCGAGGCCTTCTGTTGTGGAAACTGCTCAGAAACCCCCTTATTGTCAATCTAGCTAGGAAAGCCATCCATCCTCTGAATGCTCTAGGTCTCTAGTTTGTGGTTGTAAAGTTTCATGAGGCTGTGATTATCCTAGAGGTCACCACAGGTCATTTTATACAGTGAGGTCAAGTTTAAGAAAATGGTCTCACTACAATGAAATGGCTACTATGGGGACTAACATCATCACACATGAATACAGTTGGGCTCATTGGATCCACAAGAGTCTCAGCTTTACAGTGATACCCAGTTTATGTAATTCAAGACTGTTTTGGGGACCCCAGTATGCAGAAATATTCAAATACATTATTTTTAGAATAGGCGAAAATAACAAATTTATACTGCATTCAAAAAACTGCATGTGATTATCATAAAGTGGGCATGTCTGTAAAGGGGAGACTCGTGGGTATAGAAACCATTTTCATTCACATATCTTGAGGTCAGAGTTAAAGCTGAAGTAGGCGAGATTGGAGCAAATATGATTGAAAAAAGTTATTTTTATAAAACGGTCACTATATCGTGACAGTAGTGCATGTAAAAGGTAAACTGGAAAAAAATAATTTGCCTCTGTGTCCTCCGGTGCTCCTAACGGCATCTGCAAGATTTCACAGACCTGGAGGAAAACAAGCAGCAAGAGCTGATCTGAGGTCTGCTGTCCAGCTGCTGTCTATGAGAGCTGGCTGTCAATCACTTGCAAACTCCGACCGAACGGTCAAACTAGGCCGCGCTGATCAAATATGAATCAATATTATGTTACGTTAATGCCTATACCTCACCTCAAATGTTTTCAGAATCATCTTATAGTGTACGGTTTAGCTGTAAAATGATGCGTCCGCCATTGTATAATCTGTTGAAGGAACGCCAAGTTCCGGTCACATGAACGGAGCACAGCCAATATGAATGCTGTCTCAATGAAATGACCTGTGATTGGGCAAAGTCTCCCGTCACATAGATTTTTTAAAGCCTGAAAACAGAGCCATGAGGAGATGCAGAAGTCTAGTTATCTCTCAGAGCACTTGAATTACAATATGCTGAAAGGTTATTATGGAATTTTTGCCCAATGATGCCAAAAAGATACTGCCTACTGCCACTTTAAAGGGACCCCTTTGAAAATGGCCATGCAAGTTTTTCCTTGCCAAAATTTAGCGTAAGTTTGGAGTTATTTAGCCTCCTTCACGACAAGCTAGTATGACATGGTTGGTACCAATGGATTCCTTTTTTTTGGGTTTTCTAGTTTCATATGATGCCAGTATCTTCACTCTAGCTTTAAAAGTGAGCCCGCTACAACCTCTGAAATACAGAGGTTATAATCTCTGAAATACAGAGGTTATAGCGGTTAATCTAAACATTAGGCAGCACCTTCGCGGCCCACTGGGTGGCTCTCCGAGGCCCACCAGTGAGCCCCGTTAATTTGAGATGCACTGCGTGTCATGTTGTTCTAGTCATAAATCAGAAATAAACATGAATTAAAATAAATTGTGAAAGTGTAAAAGGGTTTAGAACATTATGATAGAAGTATATGATGATGGCCATCCCCATTCTTTTATGTCTCATAAGTTGTTGCAGCAAATTTTGGGTTGATACCATTCGTTACATAGATTTCGTGCTCAATTTAACCATTTTTTACCACTTGAGAATTGATAAAACATAATCAATAATCCCTCCAAAATACCACATTGAGACACCAAGACCTTGAGGAACACCATAGGAAAAGCCATGCTGTGATTTAGTATCAAAAACTTTTGACATTTTGTGATTTCTGCAAGAATTGCATTTTACGGTGATTGGATGGCGAGGCCTTCTGTTGTGGAAACTGCTCAGAAGCCCCCTTATTGTCAATCTAGCTAGGAAAGCCATCCATCCTCTGAATGCTCTAGGTCTCTAGTTTGTGGCTGTAAAGTTTCATGAGGCTGTGATTATCCTAGAGGTCACCACAGGTCATTTTATACAGTGAGGTCAAGGTTAAGAAAATGGTCTCACTACAATGAAATGGCTACTATGGGGACTAACATTCATCATACATGAATACAGTTGGGCTCATTGGATCCACAAGAGTCTCAGCTTTACAGTGATACCCAATTTATGCTAATTTGTGCTTCTAATGGCATCTGCAAGATTTCACAGACCTGGAGGAAAACAAGCAGCAAGAGCTGATCTGAGGTCTGCTGTCCAGCTGTTGTCTATGAGAGCTGGCTGTCAATCACTTGCAAACTCCGACCGAACGGTCAAACTAGGCCGCGCTGATCAAATATGAATCAATATTATGTTACGTTAATGCCTATACCTCACCTCAAATGTTTTCAGACTCATCTTATAGTGTACGGTTTAGCTGTAAAATGACGCGTCCGCCATTGTATAATCTGTTGAAGGAACGCCAAGTTCCGATCACATGAACGGAGCACAGCCAATATGAATGCTGTCTCAATGAAATGACCTGTGATTGGGCAAAGTCTCCCGTCACATAGATTTTTTAAAGCCTGAAAACAGAGCCATGAGGAGATGCAGAAGTCTAGTTATCTCTCAGAGCACTTGAATTACAATATGCTGAAAGGTTATTATGGAATTTTTGCCCAATGATGCCAAAAAGATACTGCCTACTGCCACTTTAAAGGGACCCCTTTGAAAATGGCCATGCAAGTTTTTCCTTGCCAAAATTTAGCACAAGTTTGGAGCGTTATTTAGCCTCCTTCCCAACAAGCCAGCATGACATGGTTGGTACCAATGGATTCCTTTTTTTTCTTTTAGGTTTTCTAGTTTCATATGATATATCTATCTTCTAGCTCTAAAATCTGCTAGTCTCTGAAAGACAGTGAATCTCAGTCGGGATCTCAGAGGATTAATGCAGTTTGAGGAATGACAAGTCTGTATTCTGCAATAATTATTACTATAATGCTATTCTGTGTTCATTTCACAGGTATACGTCAAAGATTCAGACATTTTTCCTTTCACAGTCAAACAGATACAATTTTATTTAATGGGCTACATTGTGAATAACACACTTATTTATTCCATCCATTGGCTTACTCTTGAGTGCAGGGGGCACCCTGAATGAGTCGCCAGTGTATTACAGCGCTACATAGCAACTTAAATTCCAATTGATGTAACTGGCATGTCTATGGACACCCATGCAGACATGGGGAGAGCATGCAAACTCTACACAGAAAGGCCCCAGCTGGCAGAGAGATTCTTGCCCAGGACCTTCTTGCTGCTAGGCAACAGTGGTGACTGCTGAGTCGTATCTTATTTGTTCCAGGCATTTGATTCACATGTAATATCTTTATTGTATAGAAAATGTAATAATGTCTTGACAATACACCATAAACATACACAGATGGTCAAAAACAAGGCAGCAGAGGTAGATATCTTGACCTTTACTCCCTTATATGGGTTCAGACCCAAAAATTATGGATCCATTTTTTTTTCCAATTTGTTTGATCCGGCCTAGCTGGTAAATAACCATCTTTTACAAAATCCAAGCCCCAATTTGTAATGCAGGGTTTCTGCTATAAATTGTAGTCTCCAAGCCGGGATAACCCTAACAGATCATCAGAGTTTAGATCACTCCATGGGCATCCTGGAGGGATCCAAGTTGATCAGCCGCTGGGAAACAAGACACAGGAAACATCTGTTGGTCTCGAGGAGCTGCAGCATTTGTTTCTGCCTAAATTGCAACTTGCATTTTTCACTTGATATTCTCAAAGCTAAACTAACTCTGTCTTGTGCTCCACTCGCTCACCTCACACACATTTGTCACTGCTCTCTCTCTCTCTCTCTCTCTCTCTCTTGCTCCATTAACTACCAAGGTACACACACACTACACAATGGCTCTGCTATTCTCCAAATGACCTTCGCTACTCTAACAACCGCTCCAGCTAAGGCCATTCGCCATTTCTACACACTTGGCACCTGCAATCTGCAACATCACCGCTAGATGTCGCCAGACGCTACTCACTGGCCATTTAATAAAAGCAAAACTAAGCAAAAAGCAAATAAGCAATGTTCCTCCAGGGCCACAGAGGACATTAGTGAGTAGTACTTCCCATGATGAGGAAACTGACTTTGATGAGTTAAAATGGTAAAATTCCCCTTTAAAACAGTACAAATTCAAGGCACCTGAGATTAACCAGCACCATTTTTATATTATTATATTTAACTATATATAATATTTAACACTTAGTGGTAATAAGGAATATAACACGAGAGGCAAAAAGACAAAAAAAAATACTATTTTCAGAATGTAAATTTAAAAAAATCTTTGTAAAATAGTTGCACAGTTTTCTGGATTATAAACAATACAAACAGTAAAACTAACTATTTTCAACGGTGCCTCTTCAACTTGAGCGTTTCTGCTGCCTGTCATAGATAGCAGTGGTGATTCCCCACGTAATGCATGATCTCAAAATAACCAGAAAACCCCCTCTGTACAGCAGAGCCACACTCCGCTGCCGAGTTTCCCACAGATTCCTCCAAGAAGCCGTGACCCCTGCCATCTCCCCGTCCACCTGTGCCTGCATGTTCGCCACCAGCACAGACAGCGGGTAGAGAGTCAAGCTGGTTGCCATGGAGGTCAGCATCCCTGCGATGAAGGAGGAAACCCCCGGAGAGAGCCCCTGTTCCTCCAAGAAATCACGCACCGGCCCCTTCAGGCCAAAGTAGAGGGAGCTGCCAAGAGCGTTGCGGGCCGTGATGGGCAGCAAGGCTCTGTAGAACCCTAAGGCCGGCCTCTGTGCCCTCAGCCTGACAAGAACACTCTTCAGGGTGGGTAGATGGCGGTCGTTTTGGCCGTTTTGCAACACGTTCTGGACGCGCTCAAAGGGGGTGAATACGACGGCTTCTACCACGCCTGCACCAAACCCAGCCAGAGCAGGCAGGGCAGAGGCAGGGATGACATTTTGGGATGACAGGGAGAGCTGTTTGAGGAGGGTGCCCTGGAGGCCAAAGAGCAGCGTGCCATTCAGGGTCCTCATCAGCAACGGTGGGGCCACGCCCCTGTAGAGCTTCATGGGGCCCTCCTTGTAGAGCTGTCCCACTGCCTGGTGAACTTGGCTGTTGTGGATTTGTTGACGGAAAATGGTTTTGTAAACAGGGAAGACGATGAGTGTGGGGAGGGTGGATAGCAAGCTTGAAATCCCTCCGTGCAGGAAACCCATCATTGTGTCCCTGTGGCCCTCTTCATCTTGTTTACGGTCAGAACCTCCTGCCATCCTTGAGCTGAATAAAAATGAAACCACAAATCTTTCCAGTGACGCCTTACAGCCATACTAAAAAAGCCTCCTCACAACCAAGAAATGAAACTGAAACCACAGTGTAGAGAACCACAGCAAAAGAAATTACACTTAAATAACATATTCATATTTATAATATATGAACATTAATTAAACTCAGTGATCAGAAACATTAAAAATAAATCAGAGATTAAATTTTCTTACCCAGTCAGCTGTCAGTAGAACAAACCCCCAAATAAAACAAAATATATTTATAAGGCGTAGTTTCACTTTAATTTTCCTCCGTTCATCGTTGGAAGTTGAAGGCAGCACAGGCGTCTATTTGTCCTCCTATAGACTGCACGTGGAGAGAGCTAATTTATTATTATTATTGGTCCGTTTCCTACTCGTTTCTACCCGAATACGGACAAATAAACAGTTAAACCTCGTGTAACCATAGACATATATGTCTGTAACAGTATTAAAATGACAGGTGCACTGAGCAAATCCGGTTTCTGTGATTGGCCCGCCTCCTAAAGAATAACGATTGGTCAAGACTGTCTACGTCATGTGGTCTGCGATTGGCTACTTTGCCTGTCAATCAAAGTGTTGTCTTTCTTCGGCACAAGGGTGTGTTCCAAGTGAAAAAACACACCACTTACAGTAAGTAGGCTATATAT
>CAKAOI010051505.1:8225-30970 GCA_916701655.1 Sebastiscus albofasciatus | reverse complement strand
GCTCTATCTCTAGCTCACTCACACACACACACACACACACACACACACACAGTCAGCGTAGTCCCACCTGGCCAGTGTTGTTGACTGTGTTTGTTTCTGTTTTGTCAGTGTGGAGCGCTTCATGGAGCAGCCTGAGGTCCATACGTAAGTATTTTTCCTCCACACACACAAACAAACACACAAATTCCCTCATCACATTCTCAAATAGACACACACAACATGATATACTCTTGTGTCCCACACACACACACACACACACACACACACACACAGTGCCAGCTGTTGTCGGAACAGAACATCCCAAATATTTGGGTCAGACAGACAGACAAACAGAATTACTTATTATTATTATTATTATTATTATTATTATTATTATTATTATTATTATTATTATTATTATCAGAATTCAAGTCTTATTTTAGTTTTGTCCATCATTTCTATCAGTTATATATGAGATGGCTTGTGTTGAATACTCGATTCTGATTGGTCAGTCTTGTGGTCTGTAATTTCTTTATAGCAGACCGTTGCTATGTATAACAGACCGTTGCTATGGGCGCAGCTCTGATGTCAGACTTTGGTGGACCATTTTTGTGTCAAAATAATGATTTCTTCAGTAAGTAGCCGTGTAATAAGCGGGATAATGTACAGCGAGCCGGTCATTGTTGTGAAAGAATCCCAGACAGGGCGATGCTGCAGCATCACACACCTCAGGCAGCATGAAGGGGATTCTTTCACAACAATGATCCCTTACATATATATATCAGTTTTTGACACAGTCTCTGTCTGTCATTGCTCTTTTACCTCTCTCCCGCAGTGTATTCTGGGTAAATAACCTGCTTTGTTGTTTTTCCTCTGTAGTTTCCTCCCTCCATCTCTTCCCCTCTCTCTCTCACTCCATCATCCCTCCATAATAAAACAGATTAGTGGCGGCTTTTATAAACTAAAACACAATGAGACTTAAACCTGTCTCCTGTGACTAGTTTCCCCACCACCCCTCCTTTCTTCTTTTCTGAGTGGATGTGATTGGACAGCATGAGAGACAACTACTAACCAGAGGGACAGGTGTCTGCTGGGTAGAGAGACGGGCACACATATTCTCTCTCTCTTTAATCTGTTCTTAGAGGAAGGTGGGGTGGGGGGGTTATCATCCAGTTATAGTGGCTCACTGGCGGGCAGCCCTTTGCCTCCCGCTGATTGTTTGGACCAATTTTGAGGCTCTTAAATGGATTGTCCCATGTGATTAGTGTATTGAAGAGTACGGTTGTGTGTGTGTGTTTGCTTTTTGCGCTTGCGAGCGGGGATTGGAGATGTGTATTATAAATTATGTCTATTAGTGTAGTGGCAGAAAACTTCAGTTTGGGCTTTTCCTTTAACCGCTATTCCATTTTTCTTTTGTTTTTTAACCGGGGTTGTCAATCGATTAAATTATCAGATTGCATGATGGTCTATGACCATCATGCAATCTCCACCAAATTAATCGCACATTTTTATCTGTTCAAAATGTACCTTAAAAGGAGATTTAATACTCTTATCAACATGGGAGTGGACAAATATGCTTGTTTTAAACAATGACAGATATTATCCAGAAACCCTCACAGGTACTGCATTTAGCATAAAAAATATGCTCCAATCATAACATGGCAAACTGCAGCCCAACAGGCAACAACAGCTGTCAGTGTGTCAGTGTGCTGACTTGACTATGACTTGCCCCAAACTGCATGTGATTATCATAAAGTGGGCATATCTGTAAAGGGGAGACTCGTGGGTACCCATAGAACCCACTTACATTCACATATCTGGAGGTCAGAGGTCAAGGGACCCCTTTGAAAATGTCCATGGCAGTTTTTCCTCGACAAAATTTAGTGAAAGTTTGGAGCCTTATTCTGTCTCCTTCCTGTCAAGCTAGCATGATACAGTTGGTACCAGTGGATTCATTAGGTTTTTTCTAGTTTCATATGATGCCAGTATCTTCACTGTAGCTTTAAAACTGAGCCCGCTACAACCTAAAAATTGCAAGTTGCGTTAATGAGTTAAAGAAATTAGTGGTGTTAAAACAAATTTGCGTTTACGTTTTGACAGCTGGATAGTTAAGCTATAATGGAGTGTGTATATACCGTAGGCTTACATGAAATGAATTGCTGACGTGATAGAACATAATTAATTATCATAAGGAATTGTAAGTATGGCTTTGGTTTATTTTCCTTGTTTAAGGTTAATACCTGTAGAGAGGTCCCTGTATAATATAATATAATATAATATAATATAATATAATATAAAATAATATAATGTCTTCCTCCGTTTTAGAGATCATACTTTCAATCTAGAGGCTACCGCTAACACTGCTACTGCAATTACTGTCATGTACTTACTAATAAGAGTAATCAGAATAACAGGCAAATAGTAGTACATAGATAAATAATGGTAAAAATAAATATTAGTATAATAATATTAGTTATGATCTAAATTTATTGAAATAATGGTATTAATACAGCAATTATAAAAACAAAATAATCTAATAGCGTAATTGTTAACGAAGACATGCCATCAGTTTTATTGTTTGCAATATTAGACACATATCGTACATTTCATGTTTTAAACACGATATCATGTCAGATATGATCATCAATAAGCTAACATTAACTTATATCGATTAGCTAACAATAAAGAACGTTAGCTAAGCTCTTATCTGATGTTACGGAAGCAAATGTTTTGTAAAGACGTAACGTGGACTTGAACAGTTGATAATGTGAAAAATGCTTAAAGGAAAACGTGATATGACACGTTGAGTTTGAATATAATAACAACTCGTTGAAATTGGTTGAGAAATGTAGACGTCATAGTGCTTTTTATCCAGAAAAACGGCAGCTCCCCCGTTCACTTGTATAGGGTTACAAGCCAGTCTTGCCCTGTCCAATATGGCGCCCACGTTGACGTACGATCCAGGAGTCAATGCGGCGTCTATGTATATATGTCTATGGCCTCCACACTACAGTCACATGTACACTATATGTTCACATCAGGTTTGATCCACATGCTTATTAGCTAATTGTCAGATATTTCCTGGTTAAAGATGTTTTGTTCTTACAGTCCTCTCTCTGTCTGTGTCTCTCTGCAGCGGCCGTCTGTTGGTCGGGACGTTCGTCGCTCTGTTCTTCAACCTGTTGACTCTGCTGTCTGTCAGGAACAAACCCTTCACCTACGTCTCAGAAGGTATACACTCAACTCCAGTTCAACTTCACACAGAACACCAATCCACACCACACACACACACACACACACACACACACACACACACACACTGTTCTAAAGACAGTGGATTTAGTGATTTTTTTTTTTTTGGTTTCTCCTCTGGACGGTTGAGGTTTGATAATCCTCACCCTCACTGGGGAACGGCCACAATTTGGCTTTTGTTATATTTTGGGGGATTACTGAAGTAAAATGAAACGCTGGCTCACTGTTTTGTCGGTAGATAAATCATAAATGGCTGCAGTGGGATCAGAGGTTAGTCCCATCCTAATTGCAGAAATCAGTAAGTTATAAAACCAAACACAGTCCCGTGGTCTTAAAATATGACAATATGAGTTTTTCAAATTATTCTCTAAAGATTATTTTTTGGGGGGCATTTTTGCAGCACAGAGGGACATGCAACACTGCACATGAACTGGATTTAAAACAAACATGTAATATGGCAGCGCATCTACAAAACTATAGTAACAATCCAATGCATTATGGATTAAACTGCTGACTGTTTGTGATTCATTGTTTAGGCTATAAAATGTTTGAAAATGGCAACAACAAAAAAAAAGCCTGTACGTAAGATAGTGGAGAAACACAAGTTATAGGTCACATACACACACAGAGAGATGCAGACGGGGAGGCCAGGCCAGTGTCAACCCCGGGACATATTAACCTCACTGAGACTCGGTCTACTGCTAATACAGACTGCAACACACACACATAGGCTGCAGCCTCCATCATACACACGCACACACACACACTAATTTGCAGACGATAGCATACACTCATTTGTGAAAACAAACATGCAAATGGACATGCATGCAGAGACAGATTTACAAGTCTGAAAACAGACACACACAAACTACGGCTTTGTGCCAGGCAGTAGTTTGGGAGAGAGATGAAAAGGAGGAACAGAAAAGAGAGAAAGAAGAAGAAGAAGTGCTGCTTAGTGTGAATCTGTTAGAAAAACAGAAGTGAGACTGTGCTTTTTTTAACATCAGTTATGAAACAGCCACATCCAATGATCCATCCTTTCCTCTTTCATACTCCCGTGCTTCAGACTTTTCCTTGGTCCCTTTCCTCTCCTCTCTCCTTCCCCTTGGTTCACTCTAAAAAAGGGAAACAAATGGTCAAACTGAAAAGATGCGAGTCACTGTAGAAGGGAAGGATACGAAGAAGGTTTGAAGGAAGGACATGAGGGGAGTGACAGATGTGAAAGATCCTTTTCTCTTCTCCTAACTCCTCTTACTCATCTCCCCCCTCTTATTTCTTCTACTCTGTTTAATCCTTTCCTCCTATTTTTTCCCTCTGTCCTCTCCTTTCCCCCGTTTCATGCTCTCCCCTCCTCTCCTCTCCTTTCCCCCGTTTCTTGCTCTCCCCTCCTCTCCAGTCAGCGGTTCAATAAAAGGATTTTGAAAACCAAACCTCCTTTCCTCCCGTCTTCTCTCCATCCTTTTCTCCTCTCCTCTCCTGTTTCCTCCTCTTCTCTCCTGTCCTCTCCTCTCCCCTTGTCTCTCCTCCTCCTCTCTCCTCTCTTCTTCCTTGTTTCGCCCCCTCCTCTCCTCCTTTCTTCCTCTCTCTTCTTTGCTCTCCTCTCCCCCATTTCCTCCTCTCTTCCCAGCAGCGGTTCAATAAAGGGATTTGAAAACCAAACCTCCTTTCCTGCTGTCTTCTCTTCCCCATTTCCTTATCTCCTCTCCCATTTCCTCCCCTCTCCTCTTCCCTGTTTCCTCCTCTCTTCTCCTCTCTCCTCGCCTCTCTCTCCTTCTTCCTTACCTCATCCTTTGTCTCTCCTCTCTCCTACTTTGTTTTGCCCTCTCCTCCTTTCTCCTCTTCTCTCCTCTCCTTTCCCCCGTTTCCTCCTGTCCTTTCGGCAGTGGTTCAATAAAGGGATTTTGAAAACCAAACCTCCTTTCCTCCCGTCTTTTCTCCCTCCTTTTCTCCTCTCCTCTCCCATTTCCTCCTCTTTCCTATTTGCTCTTCCCTGTTTCCCCCCCATGTTTCCTTCTTTTCTCTCCTGTCCTCTCCTCTCCCCTCTCTTCTCCCTTGTTTCGCCCCCTCCTCTCCTCCTCTGCTCCTCTCCTCTTCTCCCCCGTTTTCTCCTCTCTTCCCGGCAGCGGTTCAGTAAAGGGATTTTGAAAACCAAGCCTCCTTTCCTCCCATCTTCTCTTCCCCATTTCCTCATCTCCTCTTCCATTTCCTCCCCTCTCCTCTTCCCTGTTTCCTCCTCTCTTCTCGTCTCTCTTCGCCTCTCTCTCCTTCTACCTCTCCTCACCCTTTGTCTCTCCACTTTCCTCTCTTCTCCCTTGTTTCACCCTATCTTCCTCTCTCCTCTCCTCAACCTTGTTTTGCCCTCTCCTCCTTTCTCCTCCTCTCTCCTCTCCTTTCCCCTGTTTCCTCCTCTCTTCCCGGTAGCGGTTCAATAAAGGGATTTTGAAAACCAAACCTCCTTTCCTCCCATCTTCTCTCCCCCATTTCCTCCTCTCCTCCCCCATTTCCTCCTCTTCTCCCCCTCGTCCCTGTTTCCTCTTCTCCTCTCCTCTCCTCTCAGGCTGACTCACTATCTGTATGAACAGTCTACTGATGAATGAGGTCAGTGTGTGTGTGTGTGTGTGTGTGTGTGTGTGTGTGTGTGTGTGTGTGTGTGTCTGTGTGTGTGTGCGTGTGTGTTAGTGTATGTGTGTGTGTGTGTGTGTGTCAGCTGTCTGCTCTTGCGTTCGGAGCAGTCTCAACATCACTTAACATCTGACATTTTGGGATGGGAGGGGGATGAAACTACACACACACAAACACACACAGGCACTTAACTTTGCCAAAACACACAGTATCTCTCACTCATTGCACACACACACACACACACACACACACACACACTCTCTCTCTCTGACGGAGCGAGACTAAAAGTGTATTACGCAACCATGTTCCAGACAGTGGTAATGTAGTGTGCCAGAGGGCCAGGCGGGCAGAGAGACATGCCAACACACACACACACACACACACACACACACACACACAAACTCGCACTTACACAACATTGTACGCCCTCCTCGTACACACAGATCATAAATAAGTCACTCCATTAAAATGTTTGTTTAGACTGACTCATCCTGCTAGCAAAACAAACAACCCCCCCACCCCTCCACACACACACACACACACACACTCACACACACTCACACACACACTGACACACACACACTGACACATACACACACTCAGGTCTGAGCAGTATGGGATGTGAAGGGCCTTTGACCCGACGCCGAGCCTTCGGGCCTCACAGTGTCGTCAAACATTAAAGGTGGGACGGCGCAGCGGAGCGAGAGCGCTTATCTTTTTTTAAAGACGAGTGGGTGATCCGCCCGCTCCCCCCTCCCAGAAGTATTTTTATCCTTCATCGTGACGGAGAGGGCGACTGCTCCCCTGCTCGTCTGCTGTTTAAACAGTTTAATCAGAGTTTGGGTCCAATAGTAAGAGATCTGTAGAACCTGCTCTCACGTATGTGGGATTGTTAGTATCATAAGGCTGCAGTTTGTGAGATTATTTCATGTCATTTGTCCAGAAGATGCTTGAATCTATAGGACCGAGTTGATGGAGTCAGCTGTGAAATGAAACAGCTGTGTGTCTTAATATTTCATGCAGCATTGAACTAGAAAGATGTTTCTGTTCCCGGCTCATGTGAAACTGTGAAATGTTCTGCTCCTCAGTTCATATCAGACTATAGAGAAGTATGCTGCTTCTGAGACAAGATCAAAAAAATAATTCTCCACAAGCACACACCTTTTATTGTAGTCTTTTGGATTAGAAAGGTCCCTTAAAGCAGCAGTAGGCAGTATACTTTTGGCATCGTTAGGCAAAAATTCCATAATAACCTTTTCGTGTGACGTGTGAATAAATGATGCATGACTGAATCATTTTACATGCAGAAATGTGACTGTGAATGCAGAAATTTAGTGCATTTTGATGCCTTGAAACTTCAGAAAAGACTGATTCTTTGCAACAAAAGAAACGCAGTGAGACACATACAGTACATGGGCAAGAAAGTGGCTTTCTCCAGGAGAAACCTCGCTCGAGGAAAAGGACGTTTAATAACTAATACATAAATCTGATTACGGAAACCAGGTTTAGGGAATCAGAAAGCCAACTACAGAAAGCCGACAGGAACCTTTATAGACACCCTGATAGATTGTAGATACTTCTAAAGACTGGGGAGGATTTTCATCATTGTGGTTTGTTTTAAATTGTCAGATATGTTGTACATTGAAGGCATCTCTCTCTCTCTCTCTCTCTCTCTGTCTTTGTCTCCAGCGGCCAGCAGCAGTTGGCTTCAAGAACATGTGGCAGACCTTAGTCGAAGGTAAGAACATCTGCATCACTTTCTCTCATCCCTCCTCTCTCTCTCGCTCTCTTTCAGCCCCTCTCTCCTATTCTCTCTCTCTGACTATCTCTCTCTCTCTCTCCCTCATCAGCAGATTTTAGTCTCAGGTAGGAACAGTAGGGATCAACTTACACTGACTCAACACACACACACACACTCCCGATGGTGGTAAAAGTGCCCATCCTGTGTGTCACTGCTTACAGTGTGAATCTGTGTGTCTTCCTCTGGGGTCAAAGGTTACCCTCGGTCAGTGTGAGGTCACGCACTCAGGTGGGCGGACAGATTGGTTCATTGATTGAGCTTCTCAGAAACAGCTGCAAGATCAGTGTTATCGTACAGTGACATAAGAACACGCACATCTGCCCATCTTCCCCCCTCTTGACCTGGGTTCAAAGGGCCAAAGGTCACCGTAACTGCAGCCCTGTTATCAGAGCGATCTGATACTTTTATCCATAGCTGACTGATCACCTCTCGAGGGCGTGTGTGTGAGTGTATCCTGTTCAGTGACACTCAGCGTTATTTCAAAGTCTGGGTTTCTAATTGTACAACAAATACAGTAGTAGCCTATTGTTTCCCACACCTCAGGAGACCTTTATGTCTTTCTTCGTGCTGCCATAATAACATATAGACTGACTCCAAAGCAGAACGATGCTGTTGTGATTAATATTACATTCCACTGTGTATTCCCACATCTGAAGTGGGTGAAGTATAAGATGCACACACACTCACGCACACACACACAGTCAGCAGCTCAGTCGGTGCAGGTTACTCGGGGCGACAGCCTGGAGAGTTGTGCAGCAGCAGAACTGAGCTGTGATTGGCTGAGAGGGCAGAAATGAACAGGACGTCCCAGCCTAGTTTCCAGTCTTTGTGCGTGTGTGTGTGTGTGTGTGTGTGTGTGTGTGTGTTTGTGTGTGATAGAGAGAGATGCTCTGTATGCCTTCATACTAGCACTTAGTGTGTGTGTGTGTGTGTGTGTGTGTGTGTATGTATGTGTGTACGTGTGTGTTTGCATGTCATTTGTTTGCTTGACTGTGTATCCGTGTGTGTGTGTTACTGTCTGTGTTGTAATAGTCTGTCCCTACTTAACCTCAGCAGGGTCTGGGGGCCAACTGGGTTATATAAAGCCTGCTGCTCTGTCGGCCTCACCAGCCACAAGCCCGACTTGTCTGTGTGTCTGTGTCATAGACTGTATCAGTGATGCACCGATACCGATACCGGTATTGGGTATCGGGTCCGATACTGTGCTCATGAACTCGTCCTCGCAAAAATGCACCGATACCACTTTACAGCAGCGTGACTTTAACCTCTCGTCACCATCTTTCGGGTCCTATCGCACGCACTCACGCTCCACCTCCCCAACGGTGCGGGTGAGACGGGCCGTTGGTGCGCCGCAGTGTCGAGGTCCCGCCCACACACCCACCCAAGCCAATCACAAGCCGAGCACGGCTGTAGCTTGCTTGCGCGAGCCACCTAGCTTCTACGTTAGCGCCCCCAGTAGCTGTTTGGCTATTAAGACACAACAACTAACCGTAATATCTCTATACGCTGATCATTATGATCCAACTGACACATGTTCTATTACACAGACTGGTGACGGTTATGGAAAGTTAAAGTTACATCTCTCTCGTACAATTCCCGAGCCTCTGGCTCCGCGACTACTTCACTCAGAGCAGCTGTCAATCACAGCTGTAAAATCAAGACGTCTCAGCCCCTTTTTATAGCATCAAATAATTAAAACCAAACTTATCAGAAAAACTAACACTTGAATAAACATCAGCATGATAAGAACTACCTAAAATGACAGAAACCATCTTTGGGAAAAATGTATTTGACGTGCACTTTGACTTTTTAGTTTGGCCCCATGTGTCATCCGCTAACATGGAGGGAGCGGGATTTATGATCTATACTTCAGCAAGCCACCATGGGGCAATCCAGATGTTTTGGGGAGCTGTCATTTCATCCATCTTTATGTCTCTATGGCTCCAGAGTGCGCCCGTTTTGGTCGCATATGCAGGAATTCCCTGCTAAGCCTGCTGCCCCCGCGATCTGGCCCCGGATAAGCGGATGGATGGAAATTGACAAATTTGGACACATTTTTTACAACTGAAATTACAGTTATTACTTCAATTATTACAGGGAGTGTAAAGAACCAAAAAAGGTACCGTTGGGTACGGAATTCCAGGTACCAGCACCGGTGTTGGTTCAAATGTAAAGGGTACCACACCCTATTCTTGTGTAGGACCATCACGAGTGAGACCAGGGTCACGTTACCGACAGTGGTAGTGGAGCCAGCACTAGCAGGCGTCACCACTGGCTCTGATTCCCTTATTACAGTACAAGCAACATAGTTACCCAAAATCCAAACTGCACCTCTGAAAAGTTCTTTTCAGGACTTCTCCTAAAAAATAAAAGACATCATGTCAAGTTCACAAAAAGGTTGAAATCTAGCAGCGTCTGCCCAAAGAATGAGTTTGATAGAAAGAGTGTGAACAAGTGTTGAGTCCAGTGTGGAGCCAACAGAGCAGAGTATCCTCTCCGCTTTAATCCCTCGCTCTCTCTGTCTGCAACGTGTCTGGATTAACACACGTCAGATTATATCAATGCATCAAGAGGGATTACGGGATCGCTGGGATTGACAATCTCATACCCAACTCTTTTCTTTTCTTTTCTTTTCTTTCTAAATTTCTAAATTTCTTCTGTCTGTCTGTCTGTCTGTCTGTCTGTCTGTCTGTCTGTCTGTCTGTCTGTCTGTCTGTCTGTCTGTCTGTCTGTCTGTCTGTCTGTCTGTCAGTCTGTCTGTCTGTCTGTCTGTCTGTCAGTCTCGCTGTCTGTCTGAGCTAATAATGTCTGAACTTTTAGGGTGCTGTGGATACAGTTCATTCCCTCCCCCCCAAAAAAATATATATAATTTTTAGGGTTCATTTTGAAATAATAATACAAATGGCTGAAAGTCGTTGGCTTCATTCGTCCTTCGCTAAATTCTCAAATTGAAGACTCTCCAGCTTTGTCACTGGGTTTTAGTTGAATTAAGTAAATCATTTCCTTAAACTATTCTAACAAGATCAATTAGACTTTAGACTTTTCAAACCACATGCAGTGAATGTAAGTAGAAAGATACTGCTACAGTATATAGTAGGGGTGTGACGATTCACTCAGCTCACGATACGACACACGATATTGGGTTCACGATCTCGATTCGATTTGATATTATAACAGTAATTTTAACAAAACTTGAATTATGAAAATATATAACTGAAAAAGTAGCCTTTTACTCAATAGACACAAAATATAAAACAATGCTGTTGTTTGGGCGTCTTCTATGCTAATTTCCCCAGACTCCTCCATTATTGCCTGGCTGCAAATCAGCTGCAAATGCACTAAACAGCACCAGCACTAGGGATGTGACGGTGCACTAACCACACCAGCACTAGGGATGTGACGGTGCACTAACCACACCAGCACTAGGGATGTGACGGTGAGGAAATCTTCCCACCGGTTAATAAACTTGTGACAACACCGGTGTTACAGATTACACCAGACATTTTACAGGAAAAGATGACGGTCAACATGTGTAGCTTTCTACATCCGTCGGGTGGCTGGTTGTGTGTCTGGCCTCTCCGGTCCAGCTTTTGCTGCAGGGCCGCAGGGGGTCTACCTGGCGCCCCACACACCGGCTGTCACCGCTCCGTCCTCCTCGCGGCGATTAACGCTATGTCATTAACGCTACGTCATTAACGCTACGTCATTAACGTTATGGTTCCTTCATAGCACTGAGTTTAAATCTGAAATATTGCCTAATAGGCGCGTTTGCTTTTCGCTTTGACACCAAATCCTCCGCCATCTCTCGGTCTGCCAACTCTCTCTCTCGTCCCGTGTGTGTGAAATATGACACCTGCCGCTCTGAGCTGACTCCTTAAGATGCATTCAATGTCAGATTATAGTGTCCGTCTTCCGACTATCTATTGATAACATGCCGCTAATACGCCAAAATGAACTAAGTGGGTTTTATTTCTGTAGAAAAAAGCAAGACGACGGTGCCGGCGGTGCTTCACTTACTGGTCTATACTCAGAGCGCCCTCGTCTGTTCAAACAAAGCACTGAAAAAGACGAGAGAACGCAGATCAGTGCTTGTATGACTAGATGTACCTATTATGCCCCGATATCGCGATTCAGTTTTTTGTCTCGACGATGCATATCATCAGGTTTTTATATCGCGATATTTAGTGGCACAATATTTCGTCACACCCCTAGTATAAAGCATCAGGTGCCACAGTTATTCACAAATATTAACAGATGTATGTTAGACTCCAGAACTAAACGTGGAACAGTATTTTCTGCAAGAATCTAAATTCCTGCAGAGAAAGAAAGCATCTTGAATCTGTTAAGCTCAAACGTTGTGAGTCATTGCTCAGCTTTAGGAGTCCAGACCGAGGCTCTGTGTTACTGACTGACTCTGTGGGTTTGATATGAACACAGAGCGTCCAGAGGTGAATCATCATATATCTGCTGTCATACAGTCCCAGCAGTCCTTCTGTTATTCACCGTCTGTCTTTGAGGACATCATCCCCACTGTCGGTTTCTGCTGGCCATTTTAACAAGACTCAGATTGACTAATTAAAGCCGAGCTGGACGATATCACAAACTTTCATAACCCCCCTTCACCGCCACACACACACACACACACACACACACACACACAGATATTTCCTTTCCTTTTTCCTCCTCTCCCCTTCTTCAGTTTTCTGAAAGTCCCGCCGGTGGCGTAACATGTGACTCTCTGAATGACATGTTTGACGTTAATTACGTGTTGACATCCATGTCACCGTTTTGTTTTTTTGTAAACGTTATCTAATGACAAACACCTCGCGGCGCCCAGCCACCGTGCTCCTCTTCATGTTTGTGACAGCGCTTGACGCCATCGGGCCACGGCGGCTTCTGAGCGCTGCCCTTTGACGTATTGGAAATTCAATCTGACACGCGGCATTGGGCCGATTCGCCCGGAGTCGCATTCATTGACCCGTTAATCGGTTCCCAGGACCGGGTGTGTTACACAGAGAGTGTACGGGGTCGGCTCTGTTTAGTGTTTTTTGGGAATCAGCTGAAAGCTTGAGGCCAAACACGGAGTCATTACTGCTGTCAGAAAGGGCAATTCAACAAAGTAGAAATATCTTCTGTTTTCTTTTCTAAGACACATAATTGTGTCATGCTTTGAGTCGTCAAACTCGTATCCCAAACATCATTTATGAAAAATTGAAGGCTGTTTCCAAAGTTGAAGTCAGTCATAGCTTTGCAGACAGGATTAAGAACAGGGATGTCACGCTGAGAAGAGGTCCCCCAGCAGACAGGCTGAAGAGCAGACTGGAATGCTGCGACCTACGGTTGAGGATATGTTATGTGCTATATCTGTCCAGAATGTTTGTATGGTGGCGGTGAGGGGGTTTAATGTGCAGCGTGTACAGGTGTTGTTGTCAATGAGTTCCATTTTGTGTAGTTTATATTGTGTAAGGTGACCTCTGTGTAGAATTTAGTATTGAATAAGTTTCAGTTTGCGGTTGTGGGTCATTGAGAAGGTGTTATTGTAGATGTTCATCCAGGAGCGCCATCGATGGTGACGGCGAGATCTTTTTCCCAATCTCGGACCGGTCGTGGGAGATTATCGTCTGTTTATTATTAAAACTTTGTAAATTCTTGACAAGAGATTTTTCCTTTTAAACTGTGTTTCAGTCGTGAGTAGGGATGTTAATAATTAACCTTTCAACTGATTAACGCTGATTAAACGGTTAAAAGAAATATTAATAATTAAAAAGCTGAGCAAAACTCAGAGGAGCGGCTCGTCACTTTAAGGAGAAAAGCTGGTTCACCTTAACAGTCCACCTTAAAGGGACTATTTGTAACTTTCAGAAATGCTTGTTAACAGCGACACCTGTGGCCGTGAAATCAACGAAAGTCAGCGTCGAGCTCGCGCTCACTCGCTCTAAATATACCTGAACGAGCATCGCTCAAAACAGTGAGGAGACACACGTCAAGTGGCTGCATGTCCGCCACACCGTGGCTGCTACAGTAACTCTCCTGATGGTGAACTGGGGACTCAGTTGTCTGTTGTGCTCATACACTGCAGCTGGCGTACCGCTGCATGCGACGCGCTAATCTTGTTGGTTAAAGGGACTCTATGTAAGAATCAGAAATTGCTTATTAACAGCAACAGCTGTGGCCATTTAGTCAACTAAAGTCAGCGTCCTGTTGCTCGCGCTTGTGCTCGCTCTACATAGACATGAACGAGCATCAGTCAAAACAGTGAGGCGACACACGTCAGCTAAAACCACAATATCACTCTATATTTCAGCTGCCTGGCAGTAATGTTAGCTGACCAGACCAAGGTCTCTCCATGAATCACTGCTGATCCTAGTGTTGTCCTGCTTCAGCCTCTTCTGCAGTGTGTAGTGTGCGCGCATGCACGTGAGAGGTGGAGCGAGTGAGAACGAGCGCGGTGTGTGAGTGAAGGCAGGCAGGCAGAGGAGCAGAGCAGCATCGACTCCGGCCCTGGAGACCAAAGCTCCCCTGTGTCTTCTGGCCGCGGTCGGGGGGGCTGGAGCAGCAAGTGTTGACACTGTTTTGCAAAATGGGCTTCACTAGATAGAACTTTGTGGTTTTGGTGCTTCCGTGTAGTTTGTGTTGGAGTCTGAGTCTGAACAGCTGATCATAAGCAAACAGTTTATTTTTAATCCAATCTTGTACTCTGTAGTGTGTGCAGTGTTGCTGCTGAAATGAAATCTGCAGATGAAGGGATAATGAAAGTAGCTGTTAGCTCCTCCTTGCTTCCTTCACTGTTGTGGAGGCAGGATGTTTGTAGAGGTTTGTTGGAGCTTAGACTGCTGTCTTAGACTAACATAACATGAAACAAAACAAGAGTGATCCCATCAACTCCTGTTCAAGTCCCCTAAAGTCCATTATGGCGGTGTGATCGGGTTAAAGGCCTAATCCTTGAGACAAACATAAACACAGGGAGGCTACGGCTCAGAGAGGAGGAGAGAACACACTCAGTCCTTGATAGAAAGGAGGGAGCACAGAGAAGCTGGTGCGTTTAGTTCAAATATGAATTGACCCCTGTTATTATTGTTGTTTCTGGGTATGTTTTACTCACCTAGGGTAGAGAAACTATTGTCCAAATATTTGCATTAAAAACAGAAGTGTAATAAACAAAAATAAACCACCACCAGACAAAGATAAAACGTAACAGAGCCTCAAGCACAGAAACTAAAAAACTGAAATACTAGGGCTGTCAATCGATTAAAATATTTAATTGCAATTAATCACATGATTGTCCATAGTTAATCGTGATTAATAGCAAATAAATCACACATTTTTTATCTTTTCAAAATGTACCTTAAATGAAGATTTGTTAAGTATTTAATACTCTTATCAACATGGGAGTGGGCAAATATGCTGCTTTATGCAAATGTATGTATATATTCATTAATGGAAATCAATTAACAACGCAAAACAATGACAGATATTGTCCAGAAACCCTCACAGGTACTGCATTCAGCATAAAACAATATGCTCAAATCATAACATGGCAAACTGCAGCCCAACAGGCAACAATAGCTGTCAGTGTGTCAGTGTGCTGACTTGACTATGTCTTGTGTGACTATGTCCGGTTTTCAAAATAAGGTGTTAACAAAGGGAGCCGTATATATAAAATGCATATATAGAAATAAGATTGATTGGATTATATTCAGCTGTAGTAGGCGAGATTGGAGAAAATATGATTAAAAAAAGTTATTTTTATAAAACGATCGCTATATCGTGACAGTAGTACATGAAACAGGTAACCAGAAAAAAATCATGGCGGAGTGATGCCGGGGGTCATGTTTGAACAAGGTGGACGGTGGTGAGGCAAACCTGTAAATAGAATCACCAAAATCAATCAGTGTTTCTTTTCTTTTTTTTGTCTTTATGGTGAGATTTATTTCAGTGTTTATCATATTTCCCTTTTTTGGAGCTGTAGAGCATTTGTAGTTGATTTAGTGTGGAAATGTGGAGGTGATCATGTGCACTAATCCTGTGTGTGTGTGTGTGTGTGTGTGTGTGTGTGTGTGTGTGTGTGTGTGTGTGTGTGTGTGTGTGTGTGTGTGTGTGTGTGTGTGTGTGTGCAGTTTGTGTGGCATCATTCCAGGTCTGAGCAGTGTGCTGCTGCCCCGTATGAACCCCTTCGTCCTGATCAACATGGCGGGAGTTCTTTCGCTCTGCATCACCTACATGCTCATAGAAATCAAGTAAGAATTCATCGATCTCTCTGCGTGGCCGGTAAATCCCCAAATTCACCTCCCAATGTAGTGAAACCAGGGATGCTTTCTCAAGCTGGGTCGCCCTCTGGCTGCTTTAAATTGTCTTGATGTTTATCTGCACTGATCTTGAAATGTGTCCTGATGTAAAAACACTCCAGTGGGGGGAAGAACACGCAGAGACGGGACAGGAAGTGAGACTTTTAATTGGGTGGCAAAAGTGTGGTGACTTACGTCATTAAGAGGGACGATGATAAAAAAGGTTCTGTTCAACATTCACGTGCATCCACTAGCTCAGATTATGCAAAACAATAGGGCCGGGACGATCCACCTATCTCTCGATTCGATACTATCACGATACTTCCATATGTTTTGCGATTTATAAGTATTGCGATTCTACAATTATTGCGATTAGATATTGCGATTTATTGCAGTTTTTGTCTTTTAGACCATGGGGAAAAGTTGAATTATACACTTCAAGGGACTTTTATTTTGGAAATTTCTAAATGAATCCAGTAAGAATGTTTGATTTTCAGCTTGTATGTAGTCAGCGATGTCCTGAAGTCAAATATATCAGTCATTGTCAGGAATTATTTCAAAAAAAGCTTTCCAGCAACCCAAAAATCAAAGAATAAAGACATTTCCCTCACAGATTAGTGGTATTTTCTTTTTAATTTATAAGAGACAGGTAATGTTTTATACTTCTAGTATAGACTAGCTTTAACTTCCTCATTAAGACAATTAGAACATGCTATCACCTGAAAAATATTGTAAGAATTAAAGGTCTTGGTAGTCCCAACTCAAAGAATTGTAGCTGTTTTTTATCTTTTATTTTATTCTTTTTTATGTCTCTTTTATATTGTCTTTCTGTTATATCTTGTCTTGAAGCATTTTAATGTCTTGGATATTCAGTAAATATTGATGTCATTTGCTGTGTGTGTGTGTGTGTGTGTGTGTGTGCTCAGTAACTATAATGCGGTGGACACGGCGTCGGCGGTCGCCATCGCGCTCATGACCTTTGGCACCATGTATCCCATGAGCGTCTACAGCGGCAAAGTGCTGCTGCAGGTAAGATGAACCCGTCTTTCTCTGTCCGTACTGTATCACAGTCCAACATCAGGACACTTTAGGAAGCATGTGATCACAATGAGTTTTTGTCCTCTCTCATTCACAGACGACGCCGTCACACGTCATCGGCCAACTGGACAAACTGCTCCGAGAGGTGAGAGGATCGATTTAACGTTTAATTCAACGTACCGTATGTCTGCTTTCTGTGTATTTGTGTGTACTTGTTTTTTTGTATTGATTGTTAGTTTTATTCACTGTTGTATTCTTTCTGCAATAATCGTTGTTGCCTGCTGTCTGTTAACCAAATGACCCCTCGGAGACATTAAAGCTTTACTGATATAAATCAGATGTCAGCTTGTTCAGAACGCTGCAGCTCATCTTTTAACTGGTGCACGTAAACGTGAGCACATCTCCCCTTTTCTGGCTTCTCTTCACTCTGTGCGTTTTAGGATTGATTTTAATATTTTATTATTAACATATAAATGGTTAAATGGGGAAGCTCCAACTTCTCTCTCAGACCTTTTAAAACCACATCTCTTATCAAGGACACTCAGATCCACTGAGCAGTTGCTTCTGACTGTCCTTTACAGCTGCAGCTCCAAAGCTCCACATGTTGGGCTGTCCCCCACACTGCCTGTCTTTAAATCAAACCTCAGCTATATAACTTTAACCCTCTTAGACTCACAATAGACCAGTTTTTGTCTTTTGTAGGGGGGTACAGGGGGTCTGTAGGGGGAGATAGCAGGTCAAAAGTAGATGTCACATAGAAGTGATGTACATCATCTGAAAGCTGGGAATCTTCAGATTTCACAGCTCAGCACGGTGTGTCACATTGTTGTAGTCATAAATTTTAAATGAATGAATTGTTTTTAATTGTTGCCCCAAACTGCATGTGATGATCATAAAGTGGGCATGTCTGTAAAGGGGAGACTCGTGGGTACCCATAGAACCCATTTTTATTATCATATGTGGAGGTCAGAGGTCAAGGGACCCCTTTGAAAATGGCCATGCCAGTTTTTCCTCGCCAAAATTTTGCGTTGGAGCGTTATTTAACCTCTTTCCCGACAAGCTACCATGACATGGTTGGTACCGATGGATTCCTTAGGTTTTTATAGTTTCATATTATGTGGTTCTTATTGGTTAATAGCTCCACTTTGTGTCCAATCAGGTGTCGACTCTGGACGGAGTGCTGGAGGTTCGGAACGAGCACTTCTGGACTGTCGGCTTCGGATCTCTGGTACGTTTCCCCGCCAAAGAAACCAGAAAAAATGGACATGAAGCTGTTTTCCATGTTACATATTTGTAGCTGTTAGTTAAAAAAGCTCTTTCTAATTGGCTGAAACAAACACATTATTGTTAAAATAGGATTTTATTTAGTTGTAGCTACAAGTGATGGAGACTCAGCTCTTCACATTGTGTATCTACAGTGCATACAGCAACTTCATTATTTCTCCTGAGACCCAGAAACCAGCCACTCCTCCTAATATAATAATAATAATAATAATAATAATAATAATAATACGACCTGACCCCAGGTCTGTCATGTGACACTTTGTTTGTGGCAATTTGATGAACTTTATTCAAGAAAATGCACCTATGAGCAAGAAGTAAAGGTGATGAGGTGAGTTATTGGGCTTTAGGGCAGCAAATTCTTAAATAAATTAGCAATTCATTTGTTTCAGATCGATGTAAAGCTCCCTCTCCATCCCTCCCTCTGACTTTCTGTCCGTCTCCATCCTGTTTTCTATCCTCTCTCTCTCTCTCTCTTTCCCTCACTCCTTCCATCCTCCTGTTAGTTAGTGTGTTTTTGTTCATCTCTGTATTGGTTTCTAGTTTTTTCTCCCCCTCCTCCTTCGTCTCGTTCACCCCTCTCTGTCATTCGTCCGTTCGGAGTGACGATCAGCAGGGATTTGTTCACCCAGACGAGAAGAAGGAACAAGTCATTCATGCGGAGATATTCTCTCTCGCTCTCTCTCTCTCTCTTTCTCCGTCTCCAGTTTTTTTGGAGGGAACACTGTTGTTATCTGTGTCGAGTTGTCGTCGTCGTCTGCACGTTGTTGTAGCGACGGCAAACAAGCCCAGCTGGCTTTCAGGGCTGAGGTCCTCGGAAACAAACACACACACACACACACACACACACACCCTGCACAGACGGCGCACACACACACACACACACACCAACATCTGTCTGCCTTTTTGCAGAAACACACTCCGCTCTCAGAATTGAACGCAGATTATTAATTGTAGCTTATTTAACTGAACTGTCGTTGACCCTGAATGTTAATTCTCAATGGAAAATAGGCGTTTGGCAAAAGATTCTCAACACGAGAACCATTTACTGTGTTTGGCTTTGGCTTATTATGTGTCCACTTACTGTGTGTCTGAAAGCTTCATAATCACCAAGTGCTGGAAATAGGCCTTGTTTTGAGAATTATTTGGTTCGTTTATTAAAGTTTTTTTTTTAAGAATGAGAAGAAAGAGTTTCTCCCATATTTTACTAGAGGTGATGGAGACACAGATATCACCATCAGCCTCCTTTGCGACGAGAGAAGGGTACGACATGCACCAAAACTCCCTCGGCTGGGAATCGAATCGTGGACGTTGCAGTTGTGTGAGAAGCACGTCATTTTGGACAACCCTCCCGATTTTCCCAGGAGACTCACATTTTTCTTCGCCCTCTCCCGGTTTCCTCTCAGGGTCACATTTCTCCCGTATTTCTCTTGATTTATGGAAAATTTTCAACCTGTTTTCTGGCGCTGTACAGCGTGTACTGTACAATCCCGACTGTTTCCACCCGGATGACAATACAGCCACACCCTAATGTTGTTTACTGGCGGGAGAGAACTGCTCACGACCGCTCGCTTCTAGGGATGTTAATAATTAACCGTTTAACCGTTAACTGACATTAAGCATTTTAACTGATTAACGCTATCGGTTAAAACGGTTAAAAGAAATGTTAATAATGAATTAAAAAGCTGAGAAAAACTCAGAGGAGCAGCTCGTCACTGGTCCACCTTAACAGCCCACCTTAAGAGAGGGAGCCGGAGTTGCCGGAGTCTCTCCAGTTCGCTCAAGCGGGGCGGAGGAGTTGTAGTTTCGTAGCATTTATTCACCGACAAATAAACTGTACACACGCTGCTACACCTACAACCGCCAACACACACACACGGTCTGTCGGACACTCAGTAATGTTACGCAGACTACCTGTGTGGCAGCGATCACAAAGCCTCCGGCAATGCTAGAGCTGCTAACGTAGCACAAACACACACACTGTATGTTGGACACTCGCTAAAGTTCCGCCGAGCAGACACACAGCTGACAACCTGCTAAACTAAACTAAATGTGCGGTGGAGACTTTTCCTGGGAAAGTGGCTGCATGTCCGCGACACTACACGCAGCATCGTAGCTGCTAAGTTAACGCTCTGGGACGGTGAACTGGGGACTCCCGTCAACCAATATCTGTTGTGCTCCGGTTAACGGTTAATAATCGTTTAACGAGGGTCGGTTATCGGTTAAGACATTTTTTCAGAATTAGCATCCCTACTCAGCTGTGCTGCTCATCCCACAAATGCATGATCCTTACAAGGTGGACATCATTGTGAAGGTAAATAAACAGGCTTTCCAACCATGTAAAATACAATGACCATTAGCATTGGAACAACAGAGAAATAATCCACCAAACACAAATTTACAAACTGTTTTTACGAGTTTATTAAGAAATAAATGTGACATGTAAGGTTGAGATGATCGTAATAATATATAATAGTCCCTCGATCATGTGTAGTTCAAGTGCTGCGCTTCTGAATGTTTGTGGTGTTATTATTTTATTTTATTGTTTAACTTGTCTCAGTTGTTTATCTTTCAAAGATCGCATATTATTGGTTTCAGTCGTAGCGCGCTACAGACGCACTTCTAAGAACCAAACAATGTCTCAGAAAAACAACTTCTGTGAAAGAGAAGTGATTTTTCTATGTCCCCATCTTTTAGCAGTCCTGCGGCTCGACATCGTTCCGTCAATGTGATGATCTCAGAAGTAATAAAACAGTAATGTTATCACTCAAACTCCTCCTTCTAAAGTGTTCTTTATTCAACACATGGGCCAAAACAATATCTAGCAGATAAACGTTTTTTTTCCTTTGAATTGAATTCTACTGTGAAGTAGTAGTAAAGAAATAAAAAAAATAATAATAAATTAGATCACTTTAAATACAATTCAAACACATTCTTGTTTTAACTAAAAAAAAACAACTTCAAATGATCTCTGATTGGTTTAATGTGAGAATACATTTACTAGTTAAATATTCATATCATGATTTTTTGTATTTTTGCAAAGAAGTGGAAGTCCTGCGGTCAGTATATCTGTGTGTGTGAGACGGTTATTGGACAGATTGATGATGGTGTGGTCAGTGATGTTGGTGTCACTCTTCCATGCTGTGTGTGTGTGTGTGTGTGTGTAGTACCTCCTGATGCCTGCGGGTGGAGCAGCGTCCTCTGTTTACATCAGCCCTGATGCTTCTAGTTGTTAGTATTTATGTTATCGATGCTGCTGCTGCTGCTGCTCCCGTTGTTGTTGTGACTGATGTTGCTACAGTTACACAACTGTTGGTTGTTGGCCCACCGCTAACAGAGCAGCTGTCCAAACTGATTTGACCTTCTGACTGCACTTCTGCCCCACAGGGGACTCTCTGTGTGGGTATGTGTGTGCGTGTGTGTGTTCTGTCCTTTCGAGGTCGTTGACGTTAAAATTAGCCAACGAGGAGGAAATGAGAACCTCAGTTTGGTGTTTTTGGGGTCAGACGTAGAACTGAAAGGCTGAATGTTGAGGTGAGACGTGCTGCGATGAAGGTCATGGAGTCATTGTGATGTTTATTTAATCAGCTGTTGGACGGTTTTTTTAAGTTCTGATGGAAGCAGCATCACGGCTGACAGAGTCTGAGTTGCTTTGAAAATGGAATTATTATTATGTATTATTATTATTATTATTATTATTATTATTATTATTATTATGTATTAAGCCCATTAGTAACTGGTAAGTGTACCAGCCTTGTCCTTAATTACTGGAACTAACAGGACAGGACATGGAGTATTGTATCTTGTTGTGCTCTTTCTTTATCTTGTTTTGCTTTAAGGTGCTGTAACAGTGACATTTTCCACCGGGATTAATTAAGTTTTCTATCTAACTACACAAATGTCCTTTGTAAAACTGAGCCTTTACATAGTCAAGTCCTTCTGTACAGGAAGAGCTGCTGACCTGCGCAGGTCCAGAATTCAAATTTACTACCCAAAACTCCTGAAAAAATGACTTTGATGTTTTTATCTTGTGTACACAAGACCTAGAACTTTAGCGCCTGAGATGAAAAAAAAAAAAGAGGACTTTCATTTGGGCGGCACGGTGGTGCAGGGGTCGCCGCACAGCAAGAAGGTCCAGGGTTCGATCCCCGGTCTGGGCGGGACCATTCTGTGTGGAGTTTGCATGTTCTCTGTGTGGGTTTCCTCCGGGTCCTCCGATTTCCTCCCATCACCAAAACATGTATCCCCCCTGGGTGCTGTGATTGGGGGGGGGTGTTGCATCAGGAAGGGCATCCAGTGTAAAACCTACCCCAAATCAAATATGCGGATCATAAAACCAATCTCAGATGATTCCCTGTGGCGACCCAGCAGCCAAAAGACAGACATCTTTCATCTTTTTTTGTAAATCACTTTGTAATAACTGCTTTGAAATGATTTTAAATGTTAAAACATATTTGCCTTATTATTTCCCTTGTGCCCTCTCTCCC
>CAKAOI010051504.1:353709-370969 GCA_916701655.1 Sebastiscus albofasciatus | reverse complement strand
GAAGCGGGAAGACAGGTTCAGCACTCTGCACTGGCTTGTATTTTCCCCTCAATTAACTGCCCAAGGTTGAGGTTGCAGAACATCCCAGGGTGCTTAACCCCTCTCCTATACTGTAGCTTTCGTTTTCCCCGCACATTCCTTGGGCAGCCACAATACATCCATCACAGCACCTTCCAATAGACTGTCTGGATTCAGCACTGATAGTGAGGAATATTAATGTTCGCCGATACCCTTTGGCTACCTATTAATTAACCCAGCTCATTTATAGTTGATTGATAAACTGCTTTAAGTTGTTACAACGAGGGTGCAGTTACGGCTGAAAAAGGTGATTTTTTTGGGAGATTGCACTGGCTTTGTATTTACTGAAGGGCTCATTAGAGGCTGCATGTCAGGCTTCAGTGATCCTATCTTTTATATCTAGAAATCTCAGTGATATTGGACGTGCTCATGGTTTTAAAGACTTTCAATAAACGCCAAAAATGGAGGGGCAGAAATATTTAGATTTATGTCAAAGAAAGGTTCCATTAAAATAAAGTGCTAATACTCCCATGAGAAATCCCCACATTTTTTTCAGTAGGCGTTCCCCTTCTGGAAGATTCACTGACCCATAACATTTTCTAACAGCCTCACAGTGCAGTTCATTCAGAGGTCTAATTACTATTGAACATATTGAGAGCTGCTGTGTTTCTTGAAATGTTCTAAATGTAGCTATAGTCTTTGATTACTAAATTGGATTTGGTGTTTTTGTCACGCATGTCCAAACCGATATCACGCCCAAGCGTGTAATAGACTCGCCCGTCCATCAGAGAACAAAGTGTTAGTGTCATGTTCTACCTCGCCAAAGCGTGAATATTACACCCATGTATGAGGGTGCAGTACCAGCAGGAGGCAACAAAACCACTTAGTTAGGTTTAGGAAAAACCTTATATTTGGCAGATAAATCGGTAATATTCACCTTGTTGACTGCCATCGGTCTATCTGTAAATAAGATGATATTTACTGATGGCAGTTGCCAATGTTTATCTGTTGTGTTGCATCAATTTTGCGCCAACTAAATGTTGTGTTGGTTATGGTTGTGATGTCTTTTTGTTTCTCAAAAAGGGAATAAATAACAGCAAAAACAAAATAAACAACAACATCGGTATCGGCCAAATTGTTATTTTAAATATCTGTATCAATACAAGTACAATATGTACGTAAACAACGTAATATAAGTACAGAAAACATATTGCAACCATCACTAAAAATCACGGCACAAACGTCATTTACGCAGCTTACAAAACAAAACACTGGTCTCCTTCTGAACGTCCTGTGTTTGTTGGACCGGTCCACTTCCCTGCCCGCCATAACTGTCTAGCCATGAGAAGCATATTCACGTGAATGCTGTTACATTGCAGTCAGTACAGACTACATGGCGTACAAATGGCACTCCTAGAACGGCGTTCTTATTACACGCTTTTGCCATGCGCATCGTGTCATTCACCCGCATTTTTGTGCGAGCAGGCTGGTATGTCTGTAATTAAAGTACCTTTTGAACCAACTTTTAATTTGAATTGATACACTCATTATTAACTACTGTGAGTGTTGCTTTTACAATAAACGTTGTCAGGAACTTCCCTCTGTGAGCTCATAATGCAGCAGAATAGACAAGACCATAAGACCAGAACATAGCACGTGACTAAAGTGCAAAAGGTTTACAGGTCAAGAATCAAATAGCATATGCATAATAAAATATGCAAAATACCATGAATAATTACATAGAAAACACTGAGCTAGAAATAAAAAGTAGCTTACAGTATCAAAGGTTTACCATACACGAGTTGAACAGCCTCAGGGAATGATATGTGCTCTAGATTTTTGACCCAGTTGAATCAAGAATTTAATGATGTTTCCTTTGTCAAAAGCATCCCTCGTGGTCAAATCAGCATTTGCATGTGTAATGGGTTCACCTTTACTCAGGTGTGTGGAATTAAGTATTGTTTTGGGTTCATTATGTGTCAAAACATCCTAAGAAAGACGAGTGTGCCACTATGTGTATTTTTATAACGTATTTATAAAACAGCTTTTATTCTCGAGTTCCCTGGAATAGGATTTTATGTGTTGCTGTCACACCCAAACCATGAATGAAGGCATCTTTTTTCCTCCTTAAAATTAATTATTTTTCTCTTGTAAAGGGAAGCAGCAAGTTGTAAAATTATACAGCTTCTTATCAAGCATTTGTCTGTTATTAACCTCTGTCATTGCCCTTGCACTCACTACAACCAAGCAGCATCCCTCCTTCCTTCACCATACAGTTAAACAAGTATATAGACAATCAATATTTCCCGCATGATGAGTCAGACACAGAAGAGTTTCACGATTTGGCGTGTCAAACAGATTAAACACTGCACAAAGCGAAAGAGGTGGAAGTGAATATGCCTCACCACTTCCCTTATAGAAACAAATGGGGAGTGAAATCCAGTGTGACTGCACCTTAAGAGCATCAGTGGGTGGTGGTAGGAAGGAATAACAAAAATAAATGAAATCTAGTGTTATAAGATTATATTACATAGCGGCAGATCTGTACAACTAGTTTCATCCAAGAGGCTACCAATACTAATGTTAGCCATCTGCGGTGCATACAGAAAGATCATTATTATCAATGTGTGACAAATGCCACATTTCATAGTTACTAAATATGTCTTTTTGCATGTTGTTCAACCCATTCGGGGACACCAGGAAAGCGTCTGTTTCCACATTGGTACACATGTAGGTAGATATCCTCAGTGACAAGTATATATAAGAGTAATACTTTATCATAACCATCATTTTTAAATGGAAAATTGATAGTTAATTATACTTAGTTCATAGTTTTTTACTGTTAAACAATGAAGTGATATTTAATAATGTTTACTAATTATTAGTAAAGTTATAATTTATGTTATTTTATCAGTAATTTGTGTAATATGAAATAAATAGTTTATAAAATGATATATTGTATCATTGCTGATTAGAGACAATAACAATTACATTATGATTACATTAGTACACTATTAACAGTTTATTGTTTCACACATTATAACATTTTATATACTATATCAAGTATTTGTTAATAATTACAAAGTGATTTGTAGACCTCAAAGAAATTGTTTGTAAAAAAATCTATAAACATTACGTAGATAGACGGACCAGAAACCAACTATTAATAATTGACTAAGTATTAAATATCTATCTAAATAATATTTATAGATGCTTTACAAACCAATTATTAACCATTAAAGAGTTACAAATATCTGGTCTATCTAGCTATGTAATGTTTATCAATGTTTGACAAATAATTCCTGAAATGTTTACAAATAATTTCATAATCATTAACACTTATATATGTATAGTATATAAAATCTTATAATATGTACCACAATAAACTGTTAAAATAACGTAAATTATAGCATTAGTAATAATTAGTAAACAAACATTATCAATTATCAGTTAATTGTTTGTTAACAGTAACATAACAAACAATGAATTATCAATTTAAAATGTATAAATTATGGTTATTTTAAAGTGTCACCAAGATAACATACATTTTTTCAATCCTTAAAGTGTCACATTTTAGTATTTTTTTAGATCATAGCTCTTTCAGATATTTCTGGTATTGAGCCCAATAAATTGCATCTCATGATCAAGTGTGTGCAAGTTTTTGTGTCCACCTCTTGCAGAGGCGTTCCTAGATTATGTTAATCAACAAAGAGAATGACTTGAACTTATTGTGGATTAGTCAGAGCTGTTTACCGTAGTGTGTAACCAACAGAGGTTTCTTCCGCCTCAACCAGAATCATACAGCAGTGACAAAAGACTCTGTCAAGAGGGATTATGCCTAACCTCATCAAAGTTTTTTCCCGGTACCAGCAGTGCGTCATTGGTAGGTTTTGTTTGAACTCAAAGACAAACACTGTCCAGATTGGATCATTTAGACACGTAGATGTTATGGTGTAACCCAGTAAAGTTTATTTTCTGAAAACTGAGAACTTCCATTTATCTGGTAGCTGCTTTTTTCTTTTTTTTTGATAAATTATACGCAGTTCTTTCCATGAATCTTACATCCAGCTGAGCTTCATACTGCTGTGATGTACTTATCTCTCCTCCTCAGTTATGAGTCACTGCGTTGTATTGATTGTTCGAGATGAATATTTTAGTGACATAGGGATGAATCAGCTGAGCAAATCTGAAGGAATAGCTGAATGTTTTGCAAAGAAAGCTCTGGTTTGGGGGGTTGCTTGTAATCTATGCTTTCGATACCAACCTTCAAACAATAGACTGCAGATGGATTAAGTGAAGTGAGAGATAATAAAGTGAGTCTGACCTTTACCACAAGGGGGAATTGAAATCCACTTTAAATACAAAGCAGCTAACAAACCCATTGTCTTTTTTACTTATCTTTACAATACAGGAGGGTCTGTTGTCTGCACATTGTCCGGCGCACATTGTTTCTTCAAGCCTGCAGTACGAATCCAATTACAAAAGAGTCTACGTATGTACCTTAAACTTTCCCTGCAAAGCCTGTTTCATCAGCAGCAACTCACCATGTTTAAAGGTTATCTCTCAACAGCCTTCAAAATCAGAAATGTTCAGTCTATTAGCTGACTGAGAGAGTAAAGTTGCCCTTTAAGCAGGTGCATCCAATAACGTCTGATTTTGTTCTGTTCATTATTTACAGAGCCGGCAATGACTTTCCATTCAAGCAACTGGTTTGAAAGGGGAAACTATCAAAAGACGGCCTTGAGATAAAAATCAGTGTTCAAGTATGCCATGGTTGCTGTGTTTAGAGACATGTTCATCTCCTGCATTGACTGGCTAAAATTCCACTGTTGTTTCACTGACTTCTGCTGGGCATTATCGACAGAGCTGCTTAATCTTTCGAATATTTTTCCTCTGAAAATGTCATGGATTTGACGAGAGAGGCAGCTAAAACCCCCAAAATCAATAATGAATTATGGCAAAAGCTAATAAGAGACAAGATGGTAAGATACAGTGTTTGGTAAAGGATGACAGCATAGTCTTAAAAACAGAATATATTAAGTTCCCTGAATATAGAAACTCTCCCATACTCGATCGCCGTGTAACTAGAGACATACTGATAAACACCTTCATTTCTTTACGGGAAATATTTACTGCAGCTTATGTTAAATCAATAAAGTTGAAGCAACTCAGATGATGTCAGATTTTTGAAATAGAGATTAGGTAGTTGTTGACTCTCTGAATCCTCAGTGTAATTATGTGATCAGCGGTCCCTTTAGGACCGCGAGATATAATTAAACCATACAGTTTGTCAGAAAATCAATAAAACCAATTTAACAGTCTGCATAATGTGTGTGTGTAATATGACATCTGAGACTCTCTTGTCATTGAACGGCAGGGTTTAGTGTTCCATGTGACAGCCACTGACATTGTCACAAACAAATGTGAACCTGCTGATGATTACCATGCCGCTGGTGACTCCAACAATGCAAAAATGGGTAATTGCTGCACATGTAGAGTAGGATGTCGCTTGTCCTAAATATTGCCTGTGAATATTAAATATCTGCGGATTTTATTGTGAAAGGTAAGAACAGAAGGCGTGAATCTGGTATGCTTTGACTTGGTCAAGGTTGAAAGGAGTAATACAATTTGGTGTCTTGGTGTTGTTTCATAAATATAAGCGCAACTCAACCAATTCCTCTCAACGTGATTGGTTGATGTTCAGAAAAATCCACCTCATTCCAAAAAAAGTCACTTTCTTTCCAGGTAATATTCGCGTCTGTGTTGACAAAAACAACAGTTTGAAAAGTTATATTGACGTACAGTTTAACTAATCGCATGAAACAAATGCTGCTGGTGTGTAAAGGCCTTATCAGTGAGAATATCTTGGTAGCCTAAATGGTTTCATTTATGCAATACAGTAAAAATAGGGCAAAGTATGAGGCTCGTAGGCAAAATAAATAAAAGTAATGATTGGCGGTAACATATCAGTAACAGGATAGTAATTATTAGGTAACAACAGACTAGTAATATGCTCAAAATAATCAATATATAGTAGTCTAAACATACAGTGAATAATTGTAGATTTGTTCATTATGGATATTTTGTCATTGTGTTGAAAAATGTTTAATATTGGCCACATTTGGATTCCTCCAAAATAGAGGACGAGGATGATGAAAATAGCTTTAAATGTCTCCCAGGCATTTCTCAAGAAAACACTGAACTAGGCTGGAGGGCAGGGTTTTTAAGAAAGTAATGTGTCAACGTTGTTTAGCCATCACCACGGCACTAAAGGTCCCCAAATGACCTGCTACACATTTGGCTAAAGAGGAACTTAACACCAGCTAAAGACGTTTAGTCCAACCTCCATCTTGCTGCAGTGATGCAACAGGTGTGGTCCAGGGGGCATCAGTCAGTACACCGGCGCTACAGGCTACGCATGGCTGTAATCCGCCAGTAAACAGAGTAGAAGAAGAAGTAGAGGTTGCAAACCGGAAACGCAACATGTCGGTTTGGCCATCTAACCATCTATGATAGAAAAATGGAGAGAGGCCTTCAGGAATTTGTTTCAATTGGTCAAGTTTTAGTTGTTCTTTCATGTCAGCTAGTACTGACCATGTTTCATGCTGTCTGGAGATGAAAACAAGCATTTGCAGGGTATGGGAATATCCAAGAAGACGCCAACAGCAGAAACAGCTGATCAGTCATGTGAACAGTTACATTTTCACTATGTCAAAATGTATTCAGCAAAGGTGTTTCCATTTAGCACATCAACACTTTTTCTACAAAAAGGCAAAAAAAACACCTCAAATGAGCATAAAAACTTTTTTTTGCAAGTGAGGAAGTTTTATCAAGTTTTGCCATTTCCATACCCCTTTTCTAATGTGATTCTTCAAAAATGCGAATAAAAATATGTGAATGGAAATATTGCTATTGCAGCAGGGGTTGTGATGCAAAAAAAGTGACACTACTGTAATATGTCCAGCCTCCTCTTGATCACATTTCACATACAATCAGAAGTGTAGATAGGGGACACAATCACAGCATGAGCACCTAATATACTATAAGAAAAAAAAACATTGGAATAGCTCTGCAATAAATGACACAGCTGTACATCTGATAATGTGCAAGTTTATAGTATCATAGGAGGTTTTTATTCAATTCAATTCTTTTTTGTGTTTTATTACCGTATATTGTACGGTGTGTCTGTTATTTTTCCATCTGCTGTACAAAATAACAGAAAAATTTGAGTCAAAAGAAAAGTAGCTTGAATTTCAGGGCTATTTATATTATATTTAACAGTTGGACACCCCTTGTCCATTTCAGTCACACTCCACTTGTGATAAAAACGTGAAACATCCGTCATAATTTCCTAATCTGCTAAACTAACCCACTGCAGTTACTCCAAAGGAACAAAACGTCCCTGCACATAAAACTGATCTTCTGATAAAGAAAAGAAAACATTTGGTAAGCCCGTTGCTGTTCTGTTGAGCTGAAAGAAACCAACGGGATATGTGAGGTGAAATTGAACTCCTTGGACCATTACACACTGAAGTAGAACACAGGACCCAATCCACGGGTTTGCCAGGAACACACTCTCACTGTAGGCATTATGCAGGAATTAGGCCTCTGACTGCAAATGACTAAATGGGGAAATCTAATTAAATACAGGATTTGTAAAAGTATCTGTGCCGAGGATTACAAAGGCTCAGCCTCACTAAACCCACAGAGTGATATTTCTCCAAATGGCGGTTACATAAACCAACGGACAAGGCGGACCTCTCTCAGAGGGCCACCTCTGCATTTCCTTTAATGCTCAACAATAAAAAGGGTCGACTAGTGTCAAAACAGAGTCAAAAGAAAACTACGCTACAGGTCACTCAGTCTACTACTTAGACTTACTTACACTTAAGATGAAAAAGTTTGCATGGTGCTATTAAATCGAAGGGCACTCTAAAGGAGAGACGATGAATAGATGTTCGCCATCTTTTGATGCGCTGAAAAATAACTTTCCCTGTCGGTTTATGAGCCATAGCTGATCAAAGTGACTGAGCTTACTCTATAATATTACTTACTGGATACTTTAACCTTTATACTGTAACCTTGCAGCCATATCACCCATGAATGTGTTTCATATTGCGTAATTACTGCAAAACTTTCACTGCCAAATGTTTCAGTTGGTTATATATATAGCGATACTGTAAGTGAGGCAATATATTGCAATTTTTTTTATCTAATTTTAGAAAAACTGCCATAGTATAAAGAAGAACACACCACATAATGCATAAAATCTGAGTTAAAAAAAGTTTATTTTTTATTATACAATCAGAACGGTGCATTTATCACAGTTTCTGTAACATCCAACATCCTAGCACTACTTTGAGAGGGCGCATACAATGAGAGAGTGCATCTCTTTGCAAATAAAATACAGTATTGACTGAGTTAATCTTTGCATATAAACTATTAATTAAAAAACTATAGTGTTTTTTCAGAATCGATACAGTATCACAAAACATAATACCGCGATATGCAATTCTTTTCGATATTTTCTTACACCCCTACTGCTAAGCTTGTGTGGAGTGATGACGTCAAAGCCGCTATCAAAATTGTATATATTCCACATTAACACAACAATAATCCATTCCACCTGAGTTGGCTGAACGAACTGCATTGCGTGCATTTTCCATTTGATTGAATAAAATTGATGTAATACACCAAAAGTATATATTTAATGTTTATACTCTATGTTTAATATAATTTAAATGTTTATTTAGCAGTTGATTTGAACTAATCAATTTCCATGAAAGATACCATCTTATATTTCCTCGATGTCAAACAACCTTGAAAACTGAAACCTTTAGCCCAGAAAATCAAAGTGCATTTCTGCCTTGAAGAAGTTAATCTCACGTAAAATTAACTCATATCAGATAGAACTCAAGTAGTCGTCTAAGGGCTGATGCTTGTGTAAGTGTGTGTGTGTGTGTGTGTGTGTGTGTGTGTTGGGAAGAGGGAGCTTTTCCACATTGTGACCCTGACAAGGTGCTCTGCATCGCAACAAATGAGTTCATTGCTTCGGGGGCTTTGGTCAACCCATGGCACGAAGCCATGTCCAATTATCTGCCTCGGAAATTGCAATGGCTTGCCTAATTTATGTCGAAGATGTCCCCCTTCTACACACACACACACAAACACACACACACACTCATAGACCCTCTATTGTTACATAATAACATAGCTGTGGTACCCACCCTAAAATAGAGAAGCCATTATGTTAGGCCACCTTCATTTTCTTTGGCTGAGGGAGATGATTGCTTCCCCACTGTAGTCTTTAATGACTGGTGAGAGCATCTGATCACAGAAAGGTGCTCTCAGTGTCATCACAGCTCTCTCACCGCACCAACAACAACACCTCAGAATGTGTCAACGAACAGTTTCCAAAAGGAATACATAGAGAATAAAACGATTTCACTGTGTAGCTTATGAGCTAAGAAAGGTGGGTTGTAATGCACAAGACTTCCTGATAAACATTAAACATGCATAACAACTATAATAACTTTGAATACTTTGAAGAAGGCGAATCATCGCCCAAACGTCAGCTTATGGGATAAAGTCTCCACTGTATCTTTTATTCTGAAGGGCTTCTGCTCCTTCTTGAAGTTATTATATTGTTAATGCTTCAAAAATCATTGCAAATATACACATGTATTAACAACATTTGTACAAATTTAATTAACTTTTAGATTTATCCTTTGACCTTTGACTATATTTTGATAAGTCATTTCATCACTTAAATCGTTTATGAAGCAAAAATGCCAAACATCACTGGTTCCAGCTTCTCAAATATTTGAATTCAGAGCTTTTCTCCATTTTAATATCTTTGTAAATTTTACATCTGTCGGTTTTATAATGTCGGTCCCTGTCTGTCCTGAAGAGTTATGTCCATATTGGATGATTCTTCACCTCGTGATTTATGTCCATTGCCAATTTTCAGTGCCATTGACAGAAGAAATGAGGTGAAAAGTAAGGGTGTTTAAAGGTCGGGCGTTTAGTGTGTCTGACATTTAATGCAGCAGATCTAATTAATGTTTGCCTTTTTATTAACCTTAACCAAGTGTTTTAGTTACTTAACCCAAAGTTTATTTGCCATAACCATGATCTTCCCCTAACCTTAACAACATTGTAGTTTCCATTTTTTTAGGAGGGCAAGAATTAAAAAAACGGAGCTATTAGATGTAGGAAAAAAAATATATCATTGAACACAATAAGGGTTTTGCATAATCATTCAGTATTGATGTCTTTCTGTTGATTGGTGATTGGATAGCCCAAAACCATGATGCCACCCTGGATCACTTTTCAGTATTTTCTGGTATTTTATAGATTAAACACTTAATCATAAAATGAATCAGCAGATTAGCAAATCATTAGTTGCAGCCCTATTAGGGGTGGGAAAAAATTGCTAAACCTATGTATCGCGATTTTTTTAGAAGGTAGAAGGAAGTTACCACTTTTATTGTTGTAGTCTGAGTAACGTGACGTCATATCCGTTCCGTATCCGTCAACCGAAACAAACCGCAGAAAGCCGAAAGGAGAAAGTAGTAAGTCTAAAGTAAAAGTCCCTAGAAGTGTTTGATTCAACTTTGTCCCCATGCTCTAGTCTTAAAAAAGTTAACAAAAATCACAATAAATCATAATATCGAAATTTCAACACTTGTGTCGTGATAGTATTGAATCAGGAGGTGTATCGTCCCAGCCCTAAGCCCTATATAGCATTTTTTTTTGTTTAATTATAAGAGTACACACTCCTTTTTGAAGAGGTCTTTCATTTGACAATGATTCCAGTGCTGCATGTGTTTGCTGGCACATTCTTACAGAATCACCACCTCGGTCCCTCTTCTATTTTCCATCAGTGCGATGGTTTGGAGATAAAGGGATTGTATACTTGACATGGCAAGTTTAGGAAGAAAGGATCCTACCCAGAATAAACCTCCTCCCAGCTCCTGTGGGGGCTTTAAACTTAAAAATAGGCTCCCCTTATCTCTTCCCTCCTCTATCTCAGCCTTTCATGTGCTGTATCTTACAGTAAGGTATTTGTGAAAGGATAATTCAGTAGGTTATGGAAACATGCTGAGCAGGTCTCTGCCTCTGGGGTGTAATACAGCGTCTGTACATGATGATAGCATTCAAACAACACTTCAAAAGGAGATTGACAACTCTGCACTATCGCCAGAATCTCGCCATGTCTGTCTCAACCCAAGCATGAAGTGGTAGCCATATTCCTCCGTAATGTTTAGGAGACAGGGTTGCCTTCATGTTAATTTACAGTCTTACATTAAAATAGCTCCTGTGCTGTATGAGGAGCAGAAATGCATGGATTTCACTCGCTCTCACCGTTGCTGTGACATCAATAATGATGTTGGTTTCCATGGCCATTTATCTACTGAGACTTCTCTAGATTATACAGTATAAAATATGGCTGGTAATAATCAATGACATTTCCATACACATTTTTTATTGGGCTGCTGTTAGTCGACTGGAGGAGCATATTTTGGTTTATCATGTACCTATTTTCATCAAAGCTTTGACATCTGCTGTCCAATGTTATCGAAATAGCAATATGGCCTACAGCAATTTTCAAATCGCAGAAGGCGCAATATTTTTTAAAGGTGAAATATGTGTCAAAATACTGTTTTAAATCAAATATGGTGGTGCTGCAGAGATGTCCTCATATTCTACAGACTAAAGAAAACATCGTTGTTTGATACAGATCCCCACAAAAATCACACCATTATCATTTTAATGTGTTTTTTTTCAATAAAATGAGAATAATTATTTAAAATTCCCTCATATATCGCAGAACATATTGCAATTGTAATATCAGTAAGAGTAATCGCAGTTAGATATTTATGAAAAACTCTGCAGCCCTAGTGGTAGGTCTGTCCTGGAAAGCAATCCTATGATTTGTGGGAAGATATGTGTTTTCAGCAACATGAATCATATAACTGGGAAGTTAGTCACTGCGCGATGGGTGTGGAGGGAAACTGAATTTAAATGTAAACCTTAATTTGTTGTAGGATATTGGTCCTATTAGCTAGTAGTTGATTGGTATGAAAAAAAATATTTACTTGATACAGAGGTAGGATAGTTGTCCTCTGCATACGACAAAATAGTGCACACAAATGGCATTTTTCATTTAATTATTTTTTTTTGCAACAAATCTCACAAGGGAAGATTGTAATAAAATATAAATCTGAACTGAGAAAAATAATTGGAATACAGTTAACACTTTCAAATTGCTTATTTAAATTAGCTGTGATATTTTAATAGCCATGTAGGAGTTTTTAAATATATATGTTGCAAGCAGCAGCAGACATATTAAACAGTGTCAGGCATAGTTCCTTTTAAAAATAACTACTTAATTTAAATGAAAAAGTACTTACAACACTGCAAAGTTGCTGTTTATTAAAAGCAATACTTGGATGGTTAATGATCAGCCAAACAGATGGACTGACATTGAAAATAAAAATATCAACATATAAATTATATAAATTAATTTCTTTGCATCTCTCTGAAGATTTCTATTTTTGAGAAATATCATCTCTGCTGTTTGGGGAGCTTTTATTTTGAAGTACTCCTCCACAATGCATCAACTGTGAGGCACAATGAGTATTTCCACCCCAAATATATTTTTTCTCCATAAGCGAGCATTTAGGTTTTCAAATACATACTACAGAAAAATCTGCAGTTTCAGGAAGGGAAATGGAAAATAATAAAAACTGTTGCTATTATTATTATAGTGCATTACAAACTAACATGTTACCTGAAAGCTAGACAGGAGGAGCCAGCAAAGAGTGGTGAAGAAGAAATGTGTGTTTTGCTCATGTACTGTATGTTATCATCATTAGCATACTGTATAAATAACTGACAGAATCAAGCAAGATCATTTTTTAAAGGTGTATTGGTTTGACAGACTGTAACCCTCTCAGCAAAGCAGTTCTCTCAAAACACTCATGAATATATTAAAAAGGAGTCTTGTGCAGATTATTTGTAACCCAAGCATGTTTCAATAGACACTGCTTGGATCACCGCTAATGTGATGTGACCACAAAGTTTGTCATTTGTTTGTTTTTTTGTTTACGCCGGCGATGACACACAGCTCCAACCTCCGGGGGCTTTACACTACTATCAACACAAACCTGCATCGCTGCTGTCATAATTCATTTAGAAAGTAATTAGTCAAGTGGCCTCTGATCTCCAACTGTCGGGGCGGTAGCGAGAGTTTAATTGGCTCATCATGACGGTCATGCCATCCGGATTGCAGGTGACTAATCTGATGTTTTATTTAAAGAATTTTAAAAAAAAAAGTGTTTGGAAGTTTTTCAAGGTAGTGATGGCGCATTCCCCGAAGGATTGTTGTAATAAAAGAAACAAGAGTAATAATAATAATAACAATAATCACAAATCAGCAGAGACACAGATGACTCAGACAAATGGAAACATAATAAGCAGATGAATGGTCGGATGGATGGAAGGGAGATGCGGACAGATAGACGGACAGGCAGACAGATGGAAGTAAGTGATTATTCTCCAACCCCGCAGATGGTTTCCGGTCTTAGCCGTGGTGCGATGACAGCCAAACCGCAGACAGATCCGCTGAGCACGACTTCCTCTGAACAAAGCATTCAGTGTGGACACAGCAGTTTCTGTCTGGCTAATTTACTCGGCTTACTCAATCATGTTTAAATTCTGTCATGCACTGAAAAGATGGCTCGGAATAGCCGCCATAGGGTGAGAGACAGACTGAGTATTTTCAGTTACATTTCAAATGTCTTTTTGAAGCTGGGGAGAACTGTGAAGAAGCTCTGACTTTGTGACTTTAAAAATCCCTCTGGCCTCAGTGCTTCTCGGTACACCATGTCGGTCGTAACAGTATGTGAGGATTATCACCTGATGGTTTAGCGGGAAGTACCTCGACCCCCCCAGGAGACTTTTCTGTGACCCCTGCAATTGTTGTACACCAACAGAAAAAAGCTCACCTAACACAGAATGTAGTAATTCAGAGAGAGAGGTCACAGGTAGGGAGCACGGAGGCAACTCACCGCACTTGAACTAACATGAAAAGAAACAAACCGCAGTGTTAAGTTGACCGAGTTGACACTAACAACCTGCAACACTTCTGTACTCAATATCCCTCAATCCTTTTTCATTTCAAAGTCTCCTCCTGTAGTGTTGCTGGTTTTAAATCTGCAGACCTCTGGCCCTGAGTGCAGACACACAGAAAGCATGGAGCGCTGACATCGACCTTTGTGCGCATCTGTATGTGTGTGCGGACGCCAAAAAAAGAGAGAGACGGGGAATCGATGCTTTGCCACTAAACGCGTTATGTCTTTCTGTTATTATATAAAAAAAAACAGTTGCTACAATGAACATTTGTCACGCGACTTTTATCACACCAGGAATCATTAAGGGGCAATACATTCACACACGGTTGGATTTTGCTCGCGTTGCAATCCAGTCGTCGCAGCCACATAAAGAAGTGGTCAGACTCTGAATGTGATTGCAATTTTCAGTCTGGATGCAATTCATCCGTGACATGCAGCATGCGAGTGAGAAGGAGAGGAAGAAGGCACTATATAGGTTCAAGTGTAGACACGCAGGGTGATGTGATCTCATTAAATTACATCTTCAGAATCAGGTTTTGGCTGGATGAAATGATATTTATGACCGTGCGGTATAGCTTCCACATGAGAATGAGTGTTTGTGAGGATGTGCAAGTGTGAAAAAGACAGATACAGATGAAGAAGCAGAGGGATACTGTACCTATTCCTGCAGCTGTATGAAAAATAGAAAAAAAATCTCATTCAAAAAATAAAATCTCACCCTGGAATAAATTAGGCAGTGATTTGTTGGATAAGTTTATGATTCATCATATGATCATTTGTTGTTAGTAAATGACTGAGCCTGTAACTAACATGTCATCAAACACAACCCGATCTCATGGGAATGTGTATAAGTAGCCCAACATTTACTGTGTTTCATAATAACGCATTTTAGGCTTTTCGCGTGTCATTTTCACATTACGGGCTTAACTTTATGAAACGGCTTTTCACGTGTCATTTAACTCCACAATTCACCTATCTCCCGATTCGCTACTATCACGATACTTGGGTGCCGATTCGATACATATTGCGATTTTTAAGTATTGCTATTCTACAAGAATTGTAATTTGATATTACTTACTTTTACTTTGGAAAATGTCTAAATTGTAAAATGAGTAAAATTGTTTGATTTTCAGCATGTTAAATATATCAGTCATTGTCAGGCATCATTTATTACACAAGCAACCCAAAAATCAAAGGATAAAGACGTTTCCCTCACAAATTAGTGGTATTTTCTTTTTAAATTATACTTCAGGTGAATGAATTCCAATCAATCTTATTTCCATATATGTATTTTTTTTATATACAGTTCCCTTTGTTAACACCTTATTTTGAGAACCGGGCGTAGTCACATAGTGTATACTTCCGCTAACTTCACCGAGTCCTTCGCTAGCTCTCCCGTCAGCTCCGTTCTCTTTATACATCCATGGTCAGCTCCATCAAGGCTGTTTGAATGCATTTTAGATAAATGTTAGGATATGGGTGCTGTACAATAAATATATATATTGATTCTGGCAATAAAAAATTAATTTCAAAATCGTAAAATAATATCAATACATAGGTGAATCGATTTTTTTTCCCACCCCTAGTTGTTACTGTGAAACAGTTGCTTTAAGGAAAAAACATCATGTTTGGGCTTATAATAACTACATAAATTAAGTAAAATACGTACATAAACAATGTAACATAAGTACAGAAAACACATCACAAATGTCACTAACAACTCAACAACACTTTGGAAGATAAACACCTCCTCTCCCACCCAGTATAAGTAGTTTTCCTCACTTTTCATTTACATTACAGTCAGTACAGACTACACATGACACGCCAAAAACAATAAAGGCGTTGTTATTGCACGCAGAATGACTCACAAGTTGGTGAGACCGGGCTGTCAAAAAACACCAGCAGTCTCAAATCATCTTAACACTTGTGGAGATATTTCAGTCTGGACCAAAGTGTTAAACCGACTGACCATAACTTAGAGTCACACCACATGTCTACAAAGTATGGTATAAGTAGCAGAAGACATATTATATTCTATCACAAAAGATCCAACTTAATGATTTAATATCCTGCAATGTTCCAGAGATGTCTTTCAGCTGTCAGACAGGTCTAAAATTAACAGTGCAAGCTTGTGTTAACTGAAACACTGCAGTTAAAGTTAGCATCTGAAAAACACAGATATAGCTGATAGGAACAGGATTCATGCACTGAACCCGAATAGCACTGTAAAACCTGAAATAACCTGACCTTAGAGAAAACGATCGTGTTCGAACAGTGGCTGAAGACGCCCTAAATCAGAAGACGTGGATGTGACAACGTTTATAACGTGACATAAATAGAGCTTTTAAAGAATATTTCCTGGAAGAGAATCCTTTTTGTTCCTGCAGGAATCATGTGGCTGACAGTAAGTGGAGTGTTATGCAATGCAGTTACCGGAATAAAAAACGCTCACTCACTCAAAAATAATGGTGAAACAGAAAGTTGACAAAACCAAATCAGCATATTGTGATGTACTATTATCCATCTCCTGCAGTTTCAAGGCTGTAAGTGTTCGTACTGTAAAATAATGAATGGCGACAAACGCCTTCTTCTGAAAGCACAAGCTTTGTGCTAATTGTCTAGACGTCATTATACTGGGAAATATGTCCAAACGAGAAAGGAAAAAAATAATCATAATAATAATGTTCTGTTTCTATCAGTACCTATATGTGGATGGTAATATCTGAAACTTCACTTTGGCATACAAGGGGGATCTTCAAGGTCCCAATTAGAGAATAAGGCACTCTTTTCTGTTGCACACTCACTTTGCAATTTAAGCAGATAACAGCGCCTTGTGTTTACTGGCTGGTCCCTGTGGTGAAGGATTAAAGCGCAGCCGTGGACACTGAACCAACTCTAAGAAAACTAAACAAGTGGTTGTAGACTCTTGCACAGATTCACTTTATAGCACCATACAACAACCTGACAAGAGCTATTAAGTCATTACAGAAAAGGCTGTTAGGAGAGCAACCGTGGAAACCTTCCATTAAAGAAAGAACAGAACAAGTACATACAGTATGTTATATATATATATATATATATATATATATATATATATATAGAGA
>CAKAOI010051504.1:328831-350247 GCA_916701655.1 Sebastiscus albofasciatus | reverse complement strand
CCGGAGAAAACCCACGCTAACACGGGGAGAACATGCAAACTCCACACAGAAGGGCCCCAAGCCGGATTCGAACCTGCAACCCTCTAGCTGTGAGGCACCAGTGCTAACCACTGCACCACCGTGCAGCCCCATAAAACATTACATGTCCTTTAAATTTAAAATTAAAAAAAAAACACTAATTTGTGAAGGAAATGTCTTTGTTCTTTGATTTTTGGGTTCCTGGGAAAAATGTAATGACTGATATATTTGACTTCAGCACATCTCTGACTACATACATGCTGAAAATCAATTTAGATATTTTCCAAAGTAAAAGTCCCTAGAAGTGTATGATTCGACTTTTTTTCATGGTCTAGTGTTAAAAAAGTTAACACAAATCGCAATATAAAAATCACAATACTTGTAGAATCGCAATCAGCACCCAAGTTTCGTGATGGAATCGAATCGAGAGATAGGTGTATCGTCCCTATTCAGTATATGGAAATGCATGTCTCAATCTTCAACAACTGGTGCCAAAAAAAGTCAGAAACATAAAGAATGAAAGAGTGTCCGCCCGCTGACTCTGCAACTACTTCCAAACCGTATAAATGTATTAACACCCACATACCAGTTGTGTTCAGGCATTCTGGATTGATGAAGAGGTGTAAATCAATTTATACACTTGAGGCACATCAGTGTACGGATTCCTCCGACAGTAGATTTCTTTTTCAACTGAGTCAGTTATTTGGGATTAAGGGCATGTTTCCTCAGGAGTAACAGCTACCAGGGATTCACTTCAAGTCTGACCTTTATTTGGCTTTTGGTTTTAGAAAATTAAAAGTTTACTTGACATTATCACACACTGTTATGTCGAGCAGACATATTCACAATAAAAAGTCAATATTTTTGCACCAAACAACATCTTGTTATGCTTACTTTGTAAGGTAACGGCTATTTTAAACCTGAAATAGATCAGTGTATGCGTATATCAACATATTTCTATATTATTGTGACTTGGTCTGTATTACTCCTTTAAAAACAGAGCAGCTGTAATCATTGCAGCAGTTGAATAATATTATAAGACACACAAGCAACACAAAGAGAAAAAGAATCAGTAATTGGTCTTGGTGGTACAAGAACAGTGCTTTGAGGGATATGCATCATCTCAAACAAATGAATCCATTTAACAGTTATTGCCCACTTCTCTGATTAAAAAATTTTTAATTGCTTGCACTGCCTTTGCTTCAGCTAACACGAACGCATGGCAAAACGTGTAAATTATGAGCTTAACTTAAAGCATGTCAAAACAAAAGCCATCAACATCAAAACGTCAAATCCAATAGCAAGCTCATTAGGCCGCTTGCTGTTATTGTATAAGATCCCTCCAGTAAACAACATGAAGCCCCCACTGTTCCCTCAGAGTCGATGAGTCAGAGCTGCTCTAAACATGGGCAGCAGCGCTCACTGCCACTATACCCGCGCTGTCCATCAATATTCTTTTCATGCTCATGATCAAAGCAGAAGAAGGAGCGTCTGCACGCTTGACATTTATTTGTGGCTTTTCACAATCTCAAATCTCACATTGAGACGCCCTCATTTCCCAACTTCACGAAGGAGGACCCCAATGAGTTTGCAATGCTAATGATGGCTCTCAATTAGCTCTTACCACCGGAAGAACCTGAAATGTACAAATACCGTATTTTATTAGATCACCTTCACCTGAGCTCTAATATTGCTTTCTCGTATGCTCATGACCCACAGCCCTATACCATGGCTCTAGATCAGCAGTATGGTTGGCCACATCACCCTGCCCTTGAGAGAAATACAAGCTATCCTGAACCTTCCCAAAGTTCCCCCCTGGTATTGCAAATAGCTTCCAAATGTTTGCAGTAAGGGTGAGATCTGTGAGATCAGTGGGTGGATACGTCTTACCACAAATGTTACATAACAAGACTAAAACTCTACCGCCACTCTAATGTTGCTGTGAGGCTATAACACACATCACACACCAGAAAACAACATTGTCGGATGGATGAAAAATGGAGATGCAACTTGTTATCTTTAGATTTTAGCGTTTTAAATTAGGGCTATCAAACGAAAAAAACATTTTATTATGATTAATTGCATGATTGTCCATCGTTAAAGTGGCAGTAGGTAGTATATTTTTGGTATCATTGGGCAAAAATTCCGTAATAATCTTTCAGCATATTATAATTCAAGTGTTCTGAGAGATAACTAGACTTCTGCTCTTCCTCATGGCTCTGTTTTCAGGCTTTAAAAAAATCTATCCTGTGACGGGAGACTTTGACCAATCACATTAGCAGATGGACAGCAGACCTCAGATCAGCTCTGACTGCTTGTTTTCTTCCGGTCTGTGAAGGACCTCGGAGGACACAGAGATTGAGACACATGATTTTTTTCAGGTTACCTGTTTCATGTGCTACTATCACGATATAGCGACTGTTTTATGAAAATAACTTTTTTAAAATCATATTTGCTCCAATCTCGCTTACTTCAGCTTTAATAGAGATTAAGCACAAATTACTGTCGCACATTTTTTTATCTGTTTAAAATGTATTTTTAAGGGAGATTTGTCAAGTATTCAATCCTCTTATCAACATGGGAGTGGGCAAATAGGCTTGCTTTATGCAAATGTATGTATATATCTATTATTAGAAAATCAATTAACAACATAAAACAATGACAAATATTATCCAGAAACCCTCACAGGTACTGCATTTAGCATAAAAAAATATGCTCAAATCATAAAATGGCAAACTGAAGCTCAACAGGCAACAACAGCTGTCAGTGTGTCAGTGTGCTGACTTGACTATGACTTGCCCCAAACTGCATGTGGTGATCATAAAGTGGGCATGTCTGTAAAGGGGAGACTTGTCGGTACCCAGAGAACCCATTTACATTCACATATCTTGAGATCAGAGGTCAAGGGACCCCTTTGAAAAAGGCCATGACAGTTTTTCCTCACCGACATTTAGCGTAAGTTCAGAGCGTTATTTAACCTCCTTCTAGTTTCATATAATACTAGTATCTTCACTTTTGCTTTAAAACTGAGCCCGCTACAACCTACGAAAGATCGATTGCGTTAATGTGTTAAAGAATCTAGTGGCATTATTATCACCTTAATTTTGACAGCCCTAATTTTTATTGAAGTCAAAATGTACCCACAATGCAGCGTGTCTGCAAGAAGTAAAAGGAGTCAGATATTTCTATGCCTCAGTAGCTGCAAGGCATCTAAAATGGGTGATTTTGAGTTATGGTGTTTACACGTGTCAACCCAAACCAGGTTTCCTTGAGTAACTGGGTGGAGAATGGAATTTTCTGTCCATTTACATGCAGCCGGTGTGAGTGATAGATTGCCACCTGCTGCATATTCTACAACAGTATTTTATGCCTTGTCACTTGTAACTGTGTGATCAGAGGCTCTTCTCGGACGTCAACACCCCACCATGACAGGACGTGACATTTGGCCATCATGCTGATGAATTTATCATAATATCACTCGCATCTCTGAAGGACAGCATCGAGCCCATGACGCTTGGAGGTACAGTCCACATATTAATGTTTAACAGTGATTTTGCTCTATCTGAACAAACTTTCACTTCTAAAGTTTATGGATGGAAACACAAAAATACAGATTTTATGAGGTGCGAAGAATCCTCCACTTTGTCTGCAGTGTACAAGATTAAAGTAGCCAGTTATTTTCAGGGAACCTCAATAGCACTTAGCATCTGGATAGTATTTCCTCAGAGGCAATGAGGCTCTCATGAGGCTCTTTTGGTCTGAAAAGAGAGCAGAAACAACAACAAGGTGCTTTCCATTACAATGTAATGACAAATCATTCACCAATTTCTTCTCCATCACAATATGAAAAAAAAACCTGAGAAAGAGGAGAGGCGGATTATTTTAGATGAAAGTCGACTGCACGGTCGACTTCCATCACGCAGCAGACAGTAGAGGAAACAATGAGATGTGACAGAGAGCGCTCGGTTTGAAGAACAACATTTTCCCAACAACAGAAAAATACCTGCTCTCCTCTTCGACTTTGAAAGATGTTTATTACAGCTTCAATGTCAGAAGACTGACTGGATTTATATTTGCATTATAGGCATTTATCTGACATGCTAGGGAAACACATGACTTTTAAGTAGAAATCCATTACTCTCTGCATGTTGTCACCTTTGACACAGAGATACGTAGCTCTTCAGCATAGATGGTGGATTAGTTGTGTAAGGTTGTGAAGTGCCCTGCTGTTTATATGAATCACCTGCTGAAGAACTTTAACAATGCTGCAGCTAGTAGTGTGTCATACAACTGATCGCATGCTATGCTATTGATTTTGATGCATAAAAAGACAAACATGGTGTATAATGTGCACCTACTGTGTTTTCTCACCTGCAGAGTGCTTTGTTAAACCATATAATGTCTGTTTGTGTGTTTGTCATTCAAGAAAACATTACATATCTAGCTTTACAGAAAGAAAAAAGTGTCTGCTGATTTGCATTTATTGTGCAGGAGTCTAACCTGTATGCGTTTGGATGTTGTGCAAGGTCACAGAGTTGTCTCAGGGTGAGCAGAATCGTTAAAATGCAGCAGAACTTGCATTAGATTTGTGCTGTGCATTGAAGGTTGAGCCCACTGCTGTACTACTACTACAGAAGGCTTTCAGTTGCAATTGAGGAAAGCTTTGTTCATTCTGTCAATTCAAATGTACAGCATGCCAAAAGTTAAATGGCACAGTTCGGAAGTGGAACAATATTAGGGCTGCATGATTTTGAAAAAATATCTAATTGACTAATATTGCATTTGCGATATGGTTTATTTAAAACATTTTCATGTAGACGAATATTTCTTTACAAATAATACATCCAAAGAGCCTTTAGAAAGGTACCAAATAAACGGATGGCTTTCCTAAAAAAAGTTATTATGACTGATAAAAATTTTAGCAGGTCCAAAATGAATGGTTTGTTAGTATCGGAAAAAATGGTTAAACGGCTGTGATTGACAGTAAATGTCTGGCAACGACTTGTTTTGAAGTAAATGCAATGGAACGGGGGAGCGAGAAGGCACGTCTAGTGGCTGAATGTTATCAATGTTATCAATAACACCTTTAAAAGATGTTAAATTAGAAATTTAGAGCATATCATTGCCTCCACACAGCTCTCCACATGGCAACGGCTGAGCCAGCGGCTAGCAGCTAGTGGGTGCTACACTTCTGAGACAATGCCGTCAGTCGGGACGGCGTTATCAGCTGTAACCGCCGTATGAGCGCAGTGCAGAGGGGCGGCCGTGAGCTAGCCAGTATGGCACACTCACATGCACTAACATGCACTAAAAGGCATGCACGGCCGGCCTGGCTATGTCAACAAAGTACAGAGAAGATTAGATAAGAGGGACTTCATTCTCTGCTCAGGTAGACATTACTCCTCTATATAGCAAATCGTTTTTTCTGCTATATTAATGATCGGAATATCATATAGAGAACCTTTAATCATACATCTAAGTCATATCCTGTGTCATTACTGATGCTGACTAAAAATAAATGTCCTAAATAGAGTATGGACCAATGTAAATAAACTTCGATTTGACCATGAAGCTGCGTGGAAAGATAATAATACAAACTGCTTTCAGTGTATTGTATACTTATATGTTTACAACTCGATGTCTAACACAATAATAGTCTAAAAATGAATTGAGACTTGAACAGCTTTATAAATATGACGAAAATAATGTGTCCTGTATTTTTGCATAAACAGAGTTTTATGCATCTGGCCCGAGGGTTCATCCTTTCTTTCTGGTTCAGACGGAGGACGAGGAGGTAACAGAGGCTGTAAGTAAGTAAGTAAAGATTTATTTATATGGCACTTTTTAAAACACACAGTTACAAAGTGCTTCACACACACACACGGAAAATATAAATGAATAAAGTGAAAATAAATTACAATATAAAACGAAGCACAATGAGAGACAGCCTGACTCCTCATAGGTCAGCTCACAGTGTGAATTGTTTTAGCAGCATCTCTAGACACATCTCTGCAGACAGAATATCCCATGCTGTGATTCTTTTTTAGTAGACTCTACGGCTGCATGCTTTTAGCCATCTTAAGGAGCAGGTCTGCTGTCAATTGACCCCCACTTTTGTTATTTTATTCTCACAGTCTATGTTATTTGAAGCACTATTGATTTACTTACTTTACTTTAAAATTGTGCTCACATAAACTCCAATGAGAGGAGCACAACAATGTTATTGTTTGTTTGTCAGGGGTGTAATTACCTTAAGAAAAAAAGTGTTCTTATATACTGAGATCGCCATATCAAGTGGGTATCCCTCAAAGGTATAGTCTTCTTAGTACAAATCCCCTCTTTGTGTTACTATCCCTCAACACAAAAACACTGTTAAGGGAAATATAAAGAGTGAATTTTCTACTGTAACTCTGGAAGCTATCTACTTGATTCCAATATGTGAGTATTGTTTTAAAACTGACTTAAACAAATGTGAAACTATCCTTTCTGAATCACTTAAAAATGTCATTAGTAAGTCCTCATGAATGTTTTTTGGCATTTAAACAAAATATATTTATTATAAAAAATGGTGTATTATTAGAATTATTATTATTATTTAGGATTGTCAACCGATTCTAGATAAATATTTAATCGTGATTAATCGCATGATTGTCCATAGTTAATCGCGATAAATCGCTAATTAACCGCACATGTTTTATCCATCAAACCCATTTTCATTCACATATCTTGAGGTCAGAGGTCAAGGGACACCTTTGAAAATGGCAATGCCAGTTTTTCTTCACCAAAATTTTGCAGAAGTTTGGAGCGTTATTTAGCCTCCTTCACGACAAGCTAATATGGTACCAATGGATTCCTTCGGTTTTTATAGTTTCATATGATGCCAGTATATTCACTCTAGCTTTAAAACTGAGCCAGCTACAACCTAAAAATCTTAACTTGTGTTAAAGAAATTAGTAACGTTAAAACAAATTTGCGTTAACGCTTTATTATCACATTAACTTTGACATCCCTATTAATATTATTATTATTTTTATAGTTATATTAGTTCCATTCTTATTAATAAAAATGATAATGAATACAAGTCAAACTTAAACCATCAGTACATCCCCTCAGTTGTTGCTCTTGCCTGAGTAAAGGGTACTGTATGAGGTAGATTTTCAGTTATATAATAAAGGTTGGTTTTACTTGCAGGACAGCAATCATTTTGGGAGAGAATATTTTTTATATAGCGAGCCTCTCACTTTGGAGTGCAACGCCTCATATTTTCCTAAAAAATTCAGCCTCAAGAGAAGCTAAGAATAGACCATTCAACATCAATGATACAACTTCAAACACATCCCTGCTCTTTCTCTCGTTCCTAAAAAGGACAACAGATTCCACTTTTGCTCCCCGGTGTTCATGTCAAGAGGTTTGTCATTCAGCCGACTGCCATTCACTCGGGGAGCTTTTCATTCGGTTAATGATCTGTCCTGAATATTCTGTGGCTGTCTCTGCGTATTTGGCCATAGAGAGGATGATCCTCTTCTTCCCTCCGTCTACCTTCCCAGGGGTTTTAAATGATGATAATGCCACCCAGGCCCTCCTCCCGCGTTGCCATCAGACTCCCTAATGGCCCTCCCGGAGCACTCCTCGCCATTTTGTCACAAAACATGAAAAAAACAACTTCTCAGCATCATTCATTTGCAACTGAATGCTTCTTTTTATCCTTTCATTCATGAGACTTTCTTGGATGACACTAAAAAAGCTCATCATCCTTGGTGCATCCAATATGTTTGCTTAATTTGTTTTTGACCTACTCAATTTGAGGTTACCAACATGTGCACAAGTGTTTGAAAGCACTGAGTTGGAGATGCTTTTCCAAAATTGGATTAGGGGAATGACGAAAAACATACATGACTGTGACAAAACTACCCATTATGATTTTACGCAACGCAACACCTCTCATGTGGGGAGCATTAAATTATTCCTGATGGATAAAATTGACTAGAAAGTCATGAAATAGCAGCTGAGAAGATGAAAAAAGTAACAGAAAAGAAGCTCAAAAACCTGGCAGGAGAAACAACCTTTGGTTTCCCTGCATGCAACCTCACAGTCAGTCTCCTGCTTGCCACATTAATGCAACAACACATGTGCTTTAGTTGTGGAGCAGCTCAGGCAGCTGAGCACAGCGCTAACATTGCCAGGGTCAGGGGTTTGATTCCCACTACGAATACACGTGTACTGTGTTGCTGAACCCGATTCAATTGTTATCAGCTCATTGAATGTGCTTTATCAGTCTTTATAAGCCTCATAGATGTGGGTCAGTAGGGGCCTGCTCCACCTACTACGTTGTAAAAGTGAAAGCAAAACTTAAAAGCAACAAATAAGGCTGTGTACTGGCAGGAATCTGGCGATACGATACATATCATGATACAGAGGTAACGATTCAATATATTGTGATATACTGCGGTTTTTATAATCTAACTTTGGGGGAAAATAGTTTAGTTTAGCGTCTCCTGCTGAGGAAAACTGCAGCATGGCGGGCGCCGTCATTGGCAGGCTGTGGTTATCGGAGTTGTTTGGGAAATTTCGATTGTTCCCCAGACAGCTAATGTGAAAGTTATTAATTGTGGCTGGATATGTATAATAGGGCTTAAAGATTAACTTAGGTAGGTAATGGTGGTGTAGCATGAGAGCATTGTCAGTAATTACATGTTTGAGAATGGCCGTACTGTATTTCACCAGGCCTAGGCATTGAGCTGCTGTACTCCCATGGCGTTCGCGTTATTGGCTAAATGCCCTTATTATGTCATCCTTTATTGCTTCTCCACTATGTGTGGGTTCCCTATAGACTGGAAATATGTACTTATGACTATATAACTATAACACTCCACACTGACCGACTACAGCAACCTCACAGGATCAAAACCCAAACTCAATACTAGACGGAGACATTGTGTACCAAAAAAAGACAGCACAATGGTAGCTCATTAAAGATGATGTTATGTTCGATGATATCAAGTTGTAGTTATTGTTAAGGTTTACTACGGGCATTCCGCTGTCCTCTGCTGCTAGCCAAGAAAAGAAAAGTTGTTGTCATGTGATAGCCTTGTTATATTTATCTTTTCATAAAAATCTAAAATATGATGCATTCAGTGTTATATCAATTTTTCCCTGTGGTATCAAAAATGGTATTTAATATCATTATCTTTCAATGTATTGTATCCAAGTTCCATATGTACTGTATGCCCCATCAAGGTGCTATTTCCATACGCCATATCATAAGATTTTATGATTTTTGACACCCTATAACAAACACTCTGCAGCGACACCACCCACAAGAAGTTCTGAAAAAGAAACCTTCTGAGCCTACAGTATAACAAGAGAGTATGTTACTCCTGTCACTCCTCTCCCCTACTGAGTAGCCTAACAAACGTGCTATGGCAGCTTACATCAGGGAGAGGTGTGATACCTGGAGGAAAAACAAAAAATAGTTTGAGATAGTAAAGTCTGTTTGAGTTGAACAACAAGAACTTCCAATAAACAAAGCCTGAAGGCACTCAAGAGCCTAGATGCTTGATTTCAGCAAAGGCACGACAACTTCATTCAGAAAGGAAGTGAAGACGGAGTCACTGAGTATTCGAAAAGTGTTCAATTTTACCCTTAAACACAGCAGAACTAACACAAAATGGCAACTACATGTCCAAGTTTTAACAACAGAACACCATTGTCTCTGAATGCAGTGGTCCATTTGCTGCACTTCTCTTTAGCCTTCGGCAGTCTTTAAAAACTTAAGCCTCACTTCCTTCTGAATCCATTTGTTCAGTCAATTGCACAACAACTCTTTAACATTGAAGCAGTGTTTTGTTTTTCTTATTTTGTAAATGCACCACTGGCGAATGTTGAATGTTTGTATCTTTGTCACACAGGAAAGAGAAACCATGACGGCATCTGAACCTTTCCTGCCCTGCTTGCCTATTACAGTGCTAAGCCATTATAGTAAAAGCATGATACATGTTCTCTTGCTTAGTTAGTTATGCTTCTATTTATTTATTCAGGAAGTGTCGTTGAGATAAAGATCTCTTTTGCGAGAGATGTAATAACAGATTACATATTCAGGAGATCACAACAAGACGAGGATGAGGACACGAATGTGAAAGTTTCTGTACAATATCTAAAGTACAAACCAGAATGTGAGAAGACTACCAAAGGGTCAACATTTTTATATTTAAAGTATAAAGTTTCAACCTCCGACAGACAGAATAGCAGCCGGATCTGCTGGTAGGGCTGTCGAATTTTTACGAGGTTAATCGATACAGTGTTTTGGAGAATCGATACAGTATCGTAAAACGCTCATGTGTATCAATATTTTCTTACACCCTGTAGTATCTACAAATATGTACATTTTATTATCTTTTGAAAATTGCACAAAAATATGCACAATAGCTGCAGAGTAGTTTTGTAAAACTTCATATTTCCTTACACAAAAAGTGAGCAGAATGCAAAATGTTGACTTTAAATGCAGAGATACCTCCGTGGTGGGATGTAAAATAGTTATAGATGCTATTTGTGACACCACGCACATACTCAAGCATGAACACAACAAACCCCCATAAGCACATAACATAAACACACACATACGCACACACTGGGTTGTTATGTATCCACACACAACCTCGAATGCCAGCCACACTGAGCTGATCGCCCTGCAAACAAACCTCTGTCTGCTGCATTCAAATGTCAAATTGTCTCACCGGGACGCTCTCTTTAACTGACATATGTCACCCTCCAATTTGCCAGTGGCCACTTCTGGCTATTTTTCTCTTCTGTTAATTGCTCGAGGCACTTGCTACCATCTTGCTTCTTTTTTCTCTGGGATTAGAGGAGCACGAGGCCCTAAAGATGTACCAGCCTCCCCTGATGACTAGACAGAAGCTAGAATGCAAAACAGACACACCAGGGAGTCCTATAAGTGACACGTGCGTAAATGTCATAAAAGGAGTGCATCAAATAAAATCAAAAATGCATTTGTATGCACCAAACAGGACATGTTGTTTGTTAAATAATAAAAGGTAAAATGACAAATTTTCAGCCGATACTTTCTATGCGCTTTGCTTCTTATCTGGTGCTTGTGTGCAACCTTGATCAGACAAATGATTTCACCCTGTTACTGCTCAGTACAGTGACAAAGGACAAAGAACACACAGGCGTGGTTGTCAAGGCAACATGGTTATAGAAGGCAAAAGGCAGATGTGTGCGTACACACACGCACGCACGCACTCACTCACTTTGTCAATGACAGCTTTGCCTGGCTTGAGCATATTCAATCGGTGAAGACTCTGGCAGCGTTACAGTATTGTCATTAGAGGCGATGGCGAGGGCTGCGTGCAAGGCTGAAGGAACAGCCACGCAGCACAGGGGACTCATGAGCGGAGAGACGTGACGTACGAACAACACAGACACACACACACACACACACACACAAAGGCACTGCATCTGTACAGCCACCAACGCAAACATGCGGTACAACAAAAAAAATCAAAGAGTTCTGTGTTTTCTCTTTGGAAGTGAGACACTGACTCATAGAACAATCGATGTCATGAAATTAAAGTGTCAGTTTGTATTTTCCGTGCTAACCTCAAGTGGTATGCAGATCATTTTGCCCAGAGCTTTGAGATCTTTACCACTGAGGTTTCTGCATTAGTGGCCCAGTTGAGTCGATGCGAACGAAAAGGTATCGTAAAATGACAAAATAAGTCTTTCTGCAACTTGTTACAAAAATATTATTTCATGGTTTAAGTTTATATATAGGGAAATATTTAGGTTTTTGTTAAATATTAAAGTAAATATGATCTGTGTTGCGCCTAAACATAACCATTAAAGAACATAAACCATAAGAAATTTTAATTATGCTGTAGTTTCTGAGTGGATATTGTAGGGAAACAAATTGTTGTTGGAAGTAGGGCTGGAAAGATATCAGATTTTCACTACACGATTATGGTGGCAAAAAGAATTCACGATAATAATATTATCACAATACCTATAGAAAATGTGAAAAAAGTAAATAATGCTGTCAAATTCATCTTTAACTTAGTATTTTGTGCGTTTTGTCAGTTTTTTGGCAAATTAATTACACTCAAAATACAAGTGTAGGGAGGTGGAGAGAGAGTGTGTAACCATAACTTTACATATAAATTGATTTAAGAGGCCTTGAATTATTTACACAATATTATCATGTGTGTATTATAAACATGATATTAATATTTCATTTTTTAAATATTAAGTTATTGTCAATACCGGTATATTGCGACACCCCTATTTGGAAGATATATAAAATATGAAAATTTAAATGAAGAGAAAAAAATGTAATCGGGTCGGCATTATGTCGCTCAAAGCATATTTGATGTTATAACTTAGCAGACAGTGTATGAACATAAAGGAGGAGACAGTTAGTGGGAAATAGGACACAAACCAGGGGTTCATGTATCAAACCCCCACACTTTTGGGCCAACCCTTCTCCCTAAGAGGTTTTAAGGCAGCATGTCACGCTCTTTCTGCCTTTGTTACTTAGAGAGGACAGTCATTATTTGCATGAGTGCAAGTGGTTGCTCTAAAAATAAAATAAAAACAAAGGTCTCATTAACAAATGACCATTGCTGAGGACAGTTTTGCAAAAGTGTTTCTTTTCAAAAACATAATAATCCAGTACTTTTACTGAAGATGCAGAATAATGCAGCCTACTGCCCACAGCATGAGTGAGTCATAATAGATAATATAGAAATATACTACTACAGTATATACAGTAGAACTGTCTTTTTCTCAATGATCTGGCTAACCTTACAGTCTTGCATGAGACACCCCCAAGGCAAAGCTTTCTCAACACCCAACTCTTCTCTTGCTGCCAGTGTGCTTTTTCCCCTTGGTTACTATTTCACACAGTTGATTTGACCCTTGCACTGTGCACTGCTGGCTGTTTGTTATGTTAATGTTTAGGAATACTGCTACAGACAGTGGAAGTCCCACTGGTTAAGGTCAGTTCAATTTCTTCTACCCCACTGAAAAATGACCGTGACTCACACTGAAACACAGATCCTTCAAAACTTTTTATTCTCTCATAGCATCGATATGAGGTCGATTTTAGCTTGAAGTTGTGCATCCATACAGTACTTTGATTAAATGTATGCTGGTCCACACATATACACACGCAGAGAGTTGAACTCTTGGAGCGAGTGAACTTCTGAAGAGTTCATTCAGCAGTGCAAAGAGTAAAAAATGCAAGTAAGCAAGTGGATTGAGCTGTGCTCACTCAAATCGATCTTGTTAATTTGGCTTTTGTTACTTCACCGCTCAGGTACAAAGTGAAACACTCACAAATAGGGGAAGTTAGTTTGTTCGTTAGGAACTTCATTGTGCACAACGTGGAAAATTGTCTTCGGCCTCACCACACAGCATTAGAGAAAGACATGATGGAGACAGACAAACAAAATAGCATCAGCAAACACGATTTCAAAAGCCTTCAGAAACTTTAGAGAGATGGTGTTAACTGTCTAAAAGGTTTAAAGCAGAGACACAAATATTGAGAAAGAGAAAGGGGGTATGCGTCGTCTCAGGCCAGATTCAAACACACAAACTCAAAAGCTGAATGTGTGAATCAATAAGATGTTTGCTTTTTTTAATTGAAAAATTAAAGACAGGAAGAATCAATTATTATTTTTAGCGCTATCAAAGTTAACGTGATAATAATAATATGAAAAACAAAGAAGGAATAATTACCTTCTTGTAATGACTGCATTGTATTATGGAGAAAACTATAAGATATAATAAAATGATATATTTTCCATACTGTAGGTTGCAGCCTTGTGTCACCGTGGTTCTGCAAAGATGTGATTGTCATAAGGCTGAAACTATATTCTGATGTAACCTATTATTTGACTGAATAATTTAGTCGCACCGTGTATGACTTGGGTGTTCAATTATTTAGTGTATGGGCATTAAGGTGAACTCATGGGCTTGACATATACATAAATTCCTGTGGTGAAAAGGTTAATGCTCCTGATAAAAGTCTAGGTTAATAATATTAAAGTCTTTTTTATAATACCACTTTCTTTCTGTTGAAGGTGGTCCTAATTGTTGTTGCTGCTAAAATGTCTGCTTTGGTCTAATGTTTTACTGTGCAGTATATTCTATGTGAACAATACATTCTGTTTACAAATCAATATCATCTGTATTAAAGTTTAACTTCATTGAAAAACAGCAGTCTTCAACGAATGTGTGATATCAGCTCAAACCAGACATTTACTTTACAGACCTTCATGTTAATTCCAGTTTTTTTTTTTTATCTAATCTTTCCTTTTTTACTGCAGCATCCATGTTTAGAAGTGACTCATTTCCAGCATCAGTCTGCAAATATACCACAAGCATCATGTGCCTGCAACTTCCAATTAGCAAGATAGTCTGTCAAATTAATAAACAGTGGTGCAAGTGCTCATCTCAAAGATGATTTGCTGTTGTGGTTGAATGACAGTCAGGTGTTGAAGAGAAGGAGCCAAAAGGCAGAGCTGTAGCCCTATTAGCAGCGACTGCTGACACTAAAGCCTCAGTTATACTCCCAAACAGACATGACACGGACAGCGGCGGACACCACAGACGCGTAGTTCTGTTTCAACTGTCCGCTTGGAAGACACGTTCCACACATGCGCAGCAGATCGCCACACTACCATTTATCACCACCAAGTGGTAGCACAAATTGACGGCACGCGGACTTCCGCACAGAGCCTGCGAGTATAATGCTGAGGACAAAATTTATGTCACACGAACCCTAGCAGACCCCCGCATATCCCCTCGCCAATAAGGAAAGAACAACTTCAGCATAATATATGTAAGAAATACAATATCACTCTATTTTTTAACAAATAACTCGATGTCGATACTGCGACGATATTGTAGGGTTGACCATTGGTGCTTTCACAACATATTTACACAATGACATTTTTGATTAACAATCATCAGTAATGTGAATATAATGATAGGTGGGTAAAGGCAAATAATAGACCAGCTAGAACAGTCTGGTAAGTTCAGAAAATTACATCAATTACATCACTTTACTGTAATGTAGCCTTTAAAACCAGGAAAAGACAACACTTTTGCCATATTACTATATCCGAAATCTAAGACGATATCTAGTCTCATATCACGATATCGATATAATATTGTATATTGCTCAGCCCTAATCTGCAGGAGGATCACCTGACCAAACACATTTGAAAATATTGCTTAAGAATTATTTTGTTAAAAGTCATATTGACTTATGTTGTACTCTGAAACCACTGTCGTACCACTAAAAATGACAAAGTAAAGGGAAAAACAAAATAAAAACGTCTTATTGTTAGGGCCACCATAAAAGCAGGGATTGGACAGTATTTCTCATTTGGTGATTTGATGATGGTGGTGGAGAGAGCTGTCTAACACGTCCCAAAATCTCCCGTGTAGGTGTTCGACTGGGTCGATATCTGGAGACGAAGATGTGAAGATGATTCACATCAATTTCATCCTCATTAAGCCATTCAGTGACCTCCTCGTGCCCTGTATGGAAGCATCTGCATTCATTATATTTCTCCAGTCATTTATTCAAATTTCCCATTAACTTTTTGCCTGTCTGTACCTGCATTCGTAAGACTGACTTTTTTTTTTTAAAAGGACACACCTGAGCAGTTGGCACTCTGGTCAAAGGTAGATGTGTTGTTCTAGACTTGAGGACTTTTCACCAAGAAGCTTCATTAGATTGTTTCCCAGCTATATGCACGTCTCACCCATCAGAATATGTGAGCAGTCTCAGGGCACACTCACAGTGAAGACATACAGTACATGTATACCTAATAAATGATTCATGTATCTGAATGTCATTCAGCTCTCCCCAGCTGGTTCCATAGCTGGTCTTTGGCTCTTAGAATACAATACAGTAATGACACTAAAATAAAGCCTATACATTTTATTGGAATTATTGGAAAAAATGTCACATCGTCTTGTAATGACTTACAGTAGCTCTATATTGGCAAACATTACAATGTCAGAGGTGTGTGCAGAGGCATGATACAGAACATTTAAGTGGTTTCTAATGTTTGTTCATTAACAGACGTGTTGTAGAAAATGATTTACACAACATTGATTTGATTGCAGACTTCAACTTTGACAGCAGAGCAGTGAGGGTGAAGGAGTAACGTCTCACCCCTGACTGACTGACTTGAACTGAATTTGCCTCTGAATGACTTTAGTGCAGATGTAATAATAAGTCTTTCCATGTGTGTCTTGAAATAAGAAATGCTCCAATACTGTCAAAACTAAAATGCTTAGGCTACGTCAGCAGAGATATGCTGATATGCAGATAAATTGATGATTGTTGGATTTTGTATGCAACCACAAAACGACAAATTCAAAAGAGGGTGTTTTTTTATCTTCTTGCAAAGCAAAGGTTAATTAATCATGGTCAATCTTAAAGGGGACATATCATGCTCATTTTCAGGTTTCTACTACTAGAACATGTTCACATGCATTAATATTCCAAAATCATTATTTTTCTCATACTGTCTGTCTGAATATACCTGTATTCAGTATACGTCTGAGGCTACATTCACACTAATATGTTTTTGTTTTAAAAGAAATAACCTTTACTACGTTTATGCCTAGCGTCAACACTACTCTGACGTTTTTGAGCCCCTAAAACGGAGACGTTTGAAAACACTGCTGACCTCATTTTAGTTTTAAAACTCTGGGGTTGCGTTTCAGTCTGGACGGACAGAAACGGAGACTTTTGAAAACGATGACAAGGACGCCCACGTTCGCTACTTGATTGGGTCTCATCAGTCATGACGTGTCCAAACAAACATCAGCCTCGACCACCAGTGGTTAATTTCAACATGGATAACGAGTTACAAGCATTGCTGACCTTGTTGTCTATGTTAGCAGCTGTTGTGCAGTTAAATTCTGCATTTTATAATACTACTACTGCCTACGTGTGCAGGAGGCAAGCTGTTATTCGAGCGCTTTGCATCAATACCCGTGTCCTGAGCTGTTTCCAGTTTACACCGGCACGCGCATGCCCAGTGTACGTGAATGGTCATGTGCTATGCGTTTTCAGGCGTGGTAGTATGGACGGAGATTAATCCTGAAACAGCCCCAAAATGCTTGTCTGGTTGGAGATCGGAGGTAGATATTACGGAGACGACGGAGATATTAGTTTGGATGTAGCCTGAAGTGCTCTGTTTTAGTGCCTGTCCAAAAGTCCAGTCTGCTCCGACTGGCTTGCGAGAAAAATATGGTGCACCTTTTCCAAGGTAGTCCTCAAGCCGTGGGTGGAGATACTCAGATGAGGGGCGATATATTCTAATGAGCCTGCATGTGATATAGAAAAGGAAGCTCTATCTGAATGGCTTGTTGGATCACATGTTTTCTGATCTAGGCAGCCCACAAAAAATGATTTTCATGATATGTCCCCTTTAAGTCCTTTTTTTTGCTGTGAGTGAGATTTGTCAGAAACAAAAGTCAAACAGCTTCCATTGCTCTCCTGTGCAACACATTTCTTTTGTTTGTCAAGCTTCATTAATCTCCCCATTCAATCGCATCCAGAGCAGTCCTTGAAAATACTTTCCACTTTCACAACCGGTCCTTGGAGGCACTGTGAGAAACGTAGCGGGAAAGGAGGAGACAGAGGGCTTGGTGGAGGGGAGATGGTGGGGAGAAAAAAAACACCCTCAGATTGATTTTCCCATCATGACTTGAAATAGCATATTTATTGATTGCTTATGGGGAAGAGGAGGGGTGAAGGGTGAAGGTCGCTGAAGAATGGTGTGATGTTGGTAAAGGCAATCAGCCTTTCTTCTCAACTTATTCAGGTCAGCACAGGTCTGCTGAAAGGTTAAGATGCTGAACCTTCTGCTACAAAGATAAAATGTTTTAAAAAACGAAATTATTTGTATTTAGCAGATCAATATTCTTTCACTGTGCAGCTTTTTGGCAGGGAGTGGAAATAATTTAGCAGGTGAAAAATCACTCAATCTTTCACGGCTGAAAAGCTCTGTTGCTTGGCAGGTGACATGTTAATATTGTATGGGTCCGTTCAAGTTGATTGCACTTTTGACCTCACTCTGCAATGTCACATTGCACTCATCAAGTGTAATACTACATCAGTATGGAGGTGTGAAAATGTCTTCTTGGTTGGTGGGAAAAAAGCACCAACCAAGCACATCTAAAGCACTTCAAAGGTCGGTCAGACAAACATATAAAACAGCACAATTTCACATTTCTTTGTGTTCAACTTTGGTGAACTTTGATATGCAAATGTGTGCTGTTTACCAATGACTAACTGTCTTGACAGTACTACGCTTTGCTGCGTTTTACTACATGACTTTTGTTTACTCCTCGGCCAGAGTACAAACTGATCCGCAAAAGAGGCAATGCTGTGACCATAAAAACTCTCTTAAAAACTTAATTCACTTAACTCTTTGTCAGCTCTGGACAAATGAACGTAATAGACTTGACATACTTCCACCCTCCCGCTTAATTCATTGTTAATCACAGACATGATAATTACTTAAACTCTAACGTCATCCCAGATTTAAATAGAAGATTTAAATAGAAGTCATTATTTCATGTTTTACTTACAACCCTCATTAACATCGACGTTTATTTGACGGATACATTTCAGGACATTTCTGTCTTTTTCTGTTTTTTTTAATTTCCTCAAAACACAATCAAAATGTTTGCCCCATGAAGATGTTGCAGTATCTCAGCTGTTTTCCTGTATGTTCAGGAGGAAGGGGATCAAATCAAACCAACTTCCCTCCCACTCCTGCCAGCTGTTCGCTGTTGGTAAAGTTATTTGCCTGGTATATTTTTACCCATTTTACCCATATTCTTCTTCTGTGTGCAGAGTGAACTTGGACTGGCCTGTGGTTATTGCAAATGAAACTCCAAACTCCATTCATGAGGATATTTGCATACTGAAGTGTATTAATGGTTGCTCTGATGCACCTGACTTAATGCTGCTCCTTTGACAACAAGTGAATTTTAAAAAGTGTTTAATGCCAACAAGGATTTCAGATATCCCAAAGCAAACAAGAAGACAATCTTTATAATCCCAAAATAATTTTGCAGAATTAAAACTGCTATTTTAAGATACTCTATATATACCCCATATATACTATATATAACTCTATACTCCATCATCAATGAGGACATTCTTCATTGTCTGTGCATTGCCTGAGGCATATTTGTAGACTCATACAGTACAGTCATAATAACAAAACCTCAAAAGAATAAAATGTCTGGCAGAGACAGTACATTGGGGTTGATAACCTTTCATTAGTCAGCCATATTCAAACGGTTAGAAGATAGATCAAATAAATCAGACTGACTTCTCTCTGACTTCCATCTTGCGTGTATCAATGTACGTAATTGTACATAATATATTTCAGGAATTACATTGATTAGAAAGTATCTTTAAAACCCTTTCTGTCCCAGGTAACACTGTTTGATTGATGACACCTTGATTTATCTGCCTCTAAAAGTGTCTTTGTTGCTTTAAATAATAGCATCAAAATCAATAAATAACAAAGCAGAAAATTGAAGTCAAACCATGTTATTACCTTTTTGACTTCATCGGGTCAGTGGTCAACACCTTGAGTGTCACCAATTTTCAACAATGTCATATAACCATTAAGTTACATTATGCAACAACAGTAAGCTCTTTACTCATAAGGAACAGCACTATTGATATGCAGATTGAGAATGAGGTACACAAATCAGTTCACATGTAAGCTTCAGTGTCTTCTTAGTTTATAGTTCAGTTCAAGGGTGTAGGTAGGCCTTCTCTTTTACCTGGTGTAGGTCTGTGACTACTAAACCACACATACTCACACCCATACACACTTAATACAAGTTTACTGGACTGTACAGCAATATACTATACCGGTATATATCAAATATGTTGAAAGGACAGTCAAGCTTCCCTAATCAGATATCTCAACATATTTTACTGCAGCATACATTTGGCTGAGATTCAGAGCTTCTTTCAAATGCATTTCCAACCTTTGTTTTTAACTGACCTTTTGATCTTAACCTTCACAGCCAAGTACATGAATGAACATTATCTAGAAGTACCTTCAATATAAGGAAGCGGACTACTAGCCTCAGTGGCTCCGACAGCTTGGAAATAAATTGCATTCATTGTATTCTAATCCACTGCCTGCTTTTATTCGCAATGCAATACTTCATACTACTTTATGCTGCATGTAACATAAGTGGGCACCATGAAAAGATTGGAAAGTCTATCCTTGAATATATAAACTCAGCTTCAGGGCCAATAACTGCAAGGATTGTATCTGCTGAAGATAATGGATCCGTCCCTGCTGCAAGGGGCATTTTGCTGCTGACCATGTGCTTTGACCTCGTTATGGGGAGGGCAAGCAGTTGACTAATTTCTCCCGTGGGTGATGAGGGAATTAAAAAAGCAGGGACTAATTGGCAATTGCAAGGTCTAGACTGAAGGCCAGAGGCTGTAGTGGCAGAGAGCTACCTGGCACATCGCATCTGAGGAGTAACAGCTTCTGCAACTCACATAATCCTTAAAGGTTTTCTACACAGAGCATTGATATAATTGATATTATCATTGATAGCATCAAACAACTAGTTGCTGTGTAAAGAAAAAGAGGAGTAGTGTCTACCTGAGCAGAGAATGAAGTCAATCTCCCTCTGTGTGTTGTAATCTGAGCTAATCTGTGCTCTGTTGACATAGCCGGGCCGGCCGCACATGCTTTATAGTGTATGTTTGTGCACGTGAGTGTGCCCTACTGGATAGCTCACGGCCCCCACTCTGTTACCGCTTATAACGCCATCCCGACCAACGCCGTCATCGCGGAAGAATAGCGCCCACCCTCTGGTTCCCCCCCAAGGTAGACACTGTTAGCTCAGCGTCTCCATGTTGAGAGCTGTGTGGAGGCAATAGATATGCTCTGAATTTTGTATTAAGCACCTTGAGTCACAGTGGCGTCACCCATTGGTTTGTGGACTGACGTTTTGAAGCCTTGAGTTCGGCATTTGGCCGTTATCATCTTGTTATTTGGCCGTCGCCATGTTGGATTTTTGCAACCAGAAGTGACACGAGAGGGTGGAGTTAAGCAAAACTGAACGTTGAGGGAGACATTTTCAGGTGACCGAAAAGGTTAAAATGAACTTTCATGAACCGAATACACACTGTGAAAGGGTTAAAGTTGTAAAACACGACAACTCCCAGACCGGACAACGCCATAGTAGCGACCTGTCAATCACAAGGCATCCCCTGCTTTATGGTCTATTTGACTCTAAATGGGACCATAATTTACTAAATGAACATCATGCTGTATTGAAGAAGACTTGAAACTAGAGAT